>JAODOY010038001.1:4191-20794 GCA_025399855.1 Forbesichthys papilliferus
AGCCTGTAGCTAATAGACATGCTATTAGCCTGTAGCTAATAGACATGCTATTAGCCTGTAGCTAATAGACATGCTATTAGCCTGTAGCTAATAGACATGCTATATGCAGTGACCAACAGGCGTGTTTAAGGCAAAGACACGTCACGTTATTGTTCTTGGTCAGAGCTACATGTGGCATGCGAAAATCTTAGCCCATGACGTGTAGACTTTACTCCGACTTAAATTTGGATCTTTCTCATCATGGGAACTGGGTGCGCTAGCTAAAGAGGCTAAAAACAGCTAGGATCTGTAGATAGGTGTCGGGGAGGATCTTACAAATCTTACTATGGTGACGCCCTACTGATTACGTCTGTCATTCACATATCTTTTCTGCTTATTGAGGTTCTTGATGTAATTTAGGAATCAGACCACTAGACCATCCTGTCCCCTTATATGGCTCTGCATTATGCTTACCATAATGACCACGGACATGACGTTCTCCCATATGAGTAAATCGACCACAGCTGGGGTGACAACATTATTAACCTGTATTAAAAGCATGCAAAGCTGTCATCATGTACTGCTATTTCTGTCTCAATAGCCTCCTACAGCATCTAATTTCAGTATTTTCTTGTTGGCCCCCCTTTTGCAGACCATCGTAATAAATATAGCATGTTAAATTGTCAAGCCCAGTGAGGAACAGTGACTTTTAGAATTATGTTAAATTATATTCGCTCTGGTTTAATCTTTTATTCAACTATTTATATGCCACTACATAAATCCTTCCTTGAAAACTTGTGAAAAGACACCATCTCTCCTGATGTTATTAGTACAAGCCACCACTACACACAACTTTGGCATGACAGACTAACACAAATGGACGTTGTTAGATTTGCATGCATTTAATAAAAGGTGCTCAGGGATTTTTTTTTACCTCATCCCTGGTCGCTATGATCGTTACTAGGTAGAGTGGTTTGAGTGCCTTCATGTCCGCAGTAATCAATGAGGTACAGTACACATCCAGGGCTTGCACACAGCGTGAATATTTCGATCTGTTAGTACTTTAGTACTATGTGTCGCGGTTTCTGTTTCACATTGACACATTGGTGTAATTCAGTGATTCTCCAAATAAAAAATTAAAAAAGGTTTGTATACTTATAATGCTAGAAAACGGTTTACAAAGCACTGGGGATCCAAAACAAACGAAGTGTCAAATGTGGGGCGGGGTCAAACATTTAACCCCGCCCCACATTGAGCCCTGCCTCGAATTGCACACTGCAGTCAGTGGGGGCTTCTCCAACCGGCTAATAAGGGGCTGGGGGAATTTGTGCTTCCAATGGCACACTCTAGATCAGACCTATTCGACGGCTAACCTCATGACATCACTGCCCGCTGTTGAGTTAGCAACAAAGCGGAATTGCAATATTGCAGTTATCGTGACAGCCTTGTCTGTAGCGCAAATGGTAGTGAACTGCTTGCGTCTGTAGTAGGGATGTTCCTAATGGCCAATTTCGTTTAAACAAAATGTAAAATTTAAGACAAGTAGACTTGTTTAAAAATACCAAAAACACAAAAAAATGGATCACAATCAGGCTTAACGTTGTCAGCGTGTACAGGTTGCAGGTCTCTCCATACCTGCGCTATCGATAGGCCGTTTTGTCTGGAGACCACTTCATAGCTTTCCATCTTGTTGCCTGCATGTACTTTCATCTATTTAAAAGCTGGATATTTCAGTTCAACGGGTTATGAAAACCGCTCCGTGTTATTGACTTTTGGGTAGTGCATCCTGTTACACAACAGCCTTTAGGCAGGTTTGCGATGTTTTGGAATAGTTGGAAATTATATTTGCATTATGATAAAATAATCCACTGGAGAGCTACAGAATGCAACCCCACCTTCCAGTGTGGGAGAACTTAAACATGCTCTGTCTCTATGTCCACACGCTACACTATTAATTGGGTTGTCGACAAAAAGAACAATGTCTTAAACAGAACGGCATCTCAACTAAACAAACCTAAACTTACATGCTCTCGTTATTCTCCCACTGCCTGTAGAAACTCAAACCTTTTCCAAAATGGCAGCACCACCACCTTTACTTTATCTAGGACACCACTGCCATTGAACAAACAGGTTTAATTGTGTTCTTCTGTCACAGAATATTTCTACAGTAACAGGCAACTGACAACCTGGTATTAGCCAAGCCACACAATTGTTCCCTTGGAAACGTCAACAATTATCCACCAGTTTGTTTTTATAAGAAAGAAAGAAAACTGGCAATAAAGGTGGGATTAGCGAGCCCAAATATAGAAACCTAATAAATATTGCTATTTAAAATTGCTACTTTTTTTAAAGATCGACAAGTTGCATTTGAACTCATACATACAAACTGGTGTGTGTGTATGTATGTATGTATGTATGTATGTATGTATGTATGTATACACATAATACATACATACACACACATACACGTCTCTGAAGTCGAAATGTTACTTAAAAGAGCGGCATCCCATTAAAAAACAGCCTGTAGACTCATGCGCGCCTACGCCAGGCTGTGGAGGGGCATGCGCGCCTACACCAGGCTGGGGGGGAGGGGGGGTTTGGTAACAGGAGCGTGCATGCACCGTGCACTGCAACACACAGAAGTGCACGTGGCGGATGTCAAAATGGGCGCTACCGTTGGAAAAGAGGGGGGGGAAATAGGTGCAGGTCAAAACTGGCCTGAATTCCCCTTTAGTCCAAATCTGCAATATTTAGCGCCATTATGATCCAACTGTTCCCAGTGTTAACTCATAAGACTAAATAGAATAGAACAAAGGCATTACAGTAGATAAGTTAGTGAAATAGATGAAGTAAACTCAGTAAATGTCCCATTTCTGCTGTAGATATAGTCCAGTACCATGGCCCACTTACATTAATGGCAGTTTAGTTTAAGCACGTTAAAGGCAGCTCTGAATCTGACATTTGCATTAAAAGCTCAGATATGCACAGAACTAAATCTGCTGATTGAATCAGTAAATTATCTGATAGAGCAGCAACTGTCTTGGAGCACAATACCAACACAGTCAATGTGGTCAAATGTCAAATGCAGCAGTATGTGTGTAACCTACAATGCAAAGTACAAGAGTATGAAGACACAGGAGGTAAAATAAATACAATGCAGTCTTTCAACTCCACTCAATGTCAAGTGTAGCTAATGCCTAGGGCTGAACCCTACTGAGAATGTTGTCAGTTGAATCGGATTTGGCTGTTCAATGGCTGTTGGCTGTTCAATATATATTAGCCTATGTCAGACTATAAAGCAATCACAAAATGTACTGGCGTAAGTTTCAATGATATTTCGATCTTGTTAACGGTCAGATGCAACACAATCACGCAGTAGCCTAGCGTATAGCCTACTGTACAAGTGCGTAATGGCAGTGACTACAGGTGCACCGGCAGAGGCTATGCATTCACTCCCAATACAGTTCGATGGTTAACTCACCAGGTCTGACGTGAAGTAAAAGTAAAACAAGAGTTGTTCTTCGGTGTGTAAACTTTTGTATGCCAATGAAACCGGCGGGCTCCGACTCGGCACATCCCTAACCTGGAATCAAACCCCGCTCTACAAGGCAGGCTAAAACCCATGATCTCCGTCCTGCGTCGTCAGAGCGTTCGTTGTGGTGTCGGAAGGTGAGATTAGTTTTACCGCACAGCACTACCAACTGGCCACTGTTAGGCCCCGATCACGCCGAGATGCGTCGCTAAATGCGCGGCCGCTTCATAAGCGCATTGATAAACCCCCCGATCACATAGAGAATGGCTGCCTGGGCCAACTGTCACTTTGACGAACAGTGGGACTCCTTAAAAGTTGAGGATATTTAAACTTTTAGGCACATTTTAAAAACGCATGACAGTCGCGCTGTACCATAGGAAAACGTCTCTTGGTTTCGCCAGAGACGCGTCTTGGTGTGATCAGGCCCTTACACCAACAGTAGTTCGAAAACCACTCCATGTTAACTAAGGTCCATGTAAAGACCGCATTTACAATAGCCTACAAATAACCATTCAAGTGATTATAATTACATTCCCATGGCGGGCTAATTCCAGTTTCTTGTCTAAATTCATGGTTTCAAACCTGCATGTGCTTGAGCATTAAATCTACTTTTCGTTTTATATCCATGCCTGTATTGTACCAGTAGTAGTGTTAAAGATGTCTCTGTAGAATAGCCTATTACGTAACTCTTAAAATGACAGAACTTTTTTTTAACTTAAAGTATGTTACCCACAAATACAAAGTTTAAGCAAATTGGCAGTGTAATGGTATGTTATTATGTACACACAAAAATATACTAGCCTATAGTATTATATAGTGTATAGACTATTAAACAATTATAATACACCAAATATTAATGGAACTGACTTCACATAAGGATTCACCATAGCCTACAGTAGCCTACCTGTTAAGATAGGATATCACTGTTTCATAGCCACAGCCTATTATAATACTGAGCTACTGTACCAGAGAAAACTGAAGCAGATTAGGCTACATTTCATCAGTCATTACATCAGTCAAGAAGGTATTGCTTTGTAGCTGCACAGACAGCAGTATGTTCTGCATTCCCTGCTGCTGTTCGCACAGAGCAGTGTGTGGCTGAGAGAGGGTCCTGACACACAGCTAGGCCTATGTATAGCTACGTATAGCTTGAGCACCCACATAGGCTGTATTACAGGTAGGCATATTTAACGCTCACCCGAGAGCACCGCATCATTCTGCATCACTTTGCAACACTGCGGCCTCATCAGAAAGCATATCTTCAACGAGTCAATTGATAATTAACGTGAAACATGAAACATTTTAAATCAAAGTATCTATCAGTTTCACCAGCGCAGGCACTGTACAAATTCATGATCGAGCCAGCATAGTGAATGGAACAATGTTTTTACAGGCTTGCTGTAGCTCAAGTTGTCTAGACTCTAATTCATTCTAATTTCTTACGAAGCTATTCTAAAATGATTTTCCTAGATAGAGATTGTACATGACAAGTGTCCATCACTTTTAATACCGCCTCTTTTTCAAGGTTGTCTGATTATGAGGGGCGATTATACATTTCAGTTCTTAAAAGGCTCATCCAGTATACAGTAGGCCTACTTAACTATGTTAATTATATCGCTTCTGAAAAGTCCACTCGCCTAATGGACTAGTGGCTCTTAAAATAGACTCAACCGAAAAGTCAACTCACCAGAAGCAAGCGGGCAACCTTCATTTCCATCGTAAATTACACGGTGTGTGTGTGTATACACACATGTAATTCCTTGTTGAAATGTTATCCCTGTGCGATTTTGTGAATTATATCGGTTTTATTTTATGCCTTAGTCAGAATCTCAGTTGACAGGTCACCGATTTATTATTCGACTCGCTACAATTGCACATAAGAATGTTAACATATCAGACAGTGGAGGTTTGGTGGGGGATTTAAATGGCGTTATGAACATGGCACTTAGCCAACGAATGTGAATGGTTCACAATTCACATTTATTGATTAAACATTAGCTCAGCATTTCTTATATGCTACATCTTACTATTTACTATCTTTTAACATCCCGATTATGATTGTGCAAGCAGGATCTATTACCGTACAGTACAACATACAATTGGTGGCTATGACCTTTCACAGATCTGCTTTGACTGAGTCTAATCAAAATCGCAAACACTGCATATAAGGATAACAGTTACGTGACTAACTTGTGATAACTTTACTAGGGGTGGGCTAATTTTCACAGATGTTATTGGCATTATACGTCGTACAACACAACTATGGCATGCGTAGCAAATTTGTTATACACACACTACTCGCTGATACATATTACAGATGATCAATTCGCTTAACACACGCAGTACTTGTTATCCATATGCTAGCTACCTGATAAGTTTCAACAAGAGCGGCTAGCTAACCTGGCATTGTACGGTACTGCTTGGAATGGAGCAGTATGCTTATGAAATGGACTGTGCCCATAACAGTTGCATGTATTGACAGCTCATGGAAATACTCTGGCAGTATTCCGCCCGCATAACAGAACTTGTTGACGCCAAGCACGGTGTAGCTCGTGTTGGGAGCTAGCTACCAACCAACTTGTGTGACATCACAACAGGTTGCAGTTTGTTGCCCTAAGTCGGTTTAAGTTTAATTCACTCTATCAAGATGGAAGACATTTATTTGACACGTTCCACTCGTTCGGTCAGATCATTTAGACAGTTTTGGTGTTGTTTACTGGAAGTACACAGGCCAGTGCCTTCTAGTTTGTGCGCCCAGCAATGCAGCATAGGATCTGTAGGCTTGAGGTTAGCTTGCTAGCGAGCAGTGCAAGTGTGTTTCAAGTAAGGTTGGGAGGGGGTGGTGTGGTGAGCTGGCCGAAATACACTTATCCCCCACTACGGAAAGGTCTCGTTTGTCGTTCCAAAGCGTAAGTTTTGCTTGTTACCTGTCGGACCCGGCGCAAAGCGTCTGCGAAGTCATCTTTCGTTCCCGTCTGAGCCACCGGGGCCTGTACCAATTCCGCCATCATCATTATCCGTACTCGGCAGCTCAGCTCGGAATCACGCTTAAAAAAAAAGAGAAAGAAACAGCACACGTGCCCAGGCTGCTTCACGGGCCAGATGATCTCGCGAGTTAACCGCATAGATGAATCAGATCGTGGCATGTATCGCGAGAGTACTGTCAGATCTCCTTATGTGGTAAATCACGCGATACCTCAAGAAGCGCAACCCCTTTTCAGGTGGAGGGTTCTTTATTTATCAATGACCAGTTATTTCCAACGTTCACGACACTTACATGGCACATACGTTTACTCGAAAATATAATGAAATGTATGTGATTAAATGTTTGTGTTTATGCCACTACACTCGAGTGACGCGTTTACTTATAAAATATAATGAGAGTATATGATATGATAGGTCTAATCTACTTCAACTCAATTACCTCAAAGGCAGACAGCTGTTAAAGTGGGCAGGCTGTAGGCTACATCCAAAGAGTTTTAAATACTGTGGCAAAGTTTTCCAGACATGGTCTAAGCCAAATGTGACATACAGTACCTGCTTAGGCTTAGGTAGGCTACTCATGTAAACATTTAGCATCTGAAAAATATTTCAAGAATTGTTGAGACATCTCAAAATTAAATCCCATGTCCAATATCATTTTCATTTTGAATATTATGACCCCAACAATATTCCCTGACTTTCCATGTACTATTTTAATGCTGCGTTCAAATGGACCCTGTGACCTCGTGATTACGACATGGGAACTTGTGAGCTTAAAGCTTTCATAAGTTCCACTTGACTGACATTGTGAATACCACAAGATAGGGGCGCTCCCATATGGACTCTTCTCATGAACATGGTAAACACGACCCCATTTGAACGTAGCATAAAATGTCATGATATTTCAGAAATTCCATTGGGAGCCTTCTTCATCATATGCCAATGACCTGCCTCCATAGCGTTCAATTCCAATTAGGTCATTTAGCAGACACTTTTATCCGAAGCGACTTACAATGAGTGCAGTTATTACATAAAGGCTAGGTATCTTGCTCAGGGGTGCTTACAGCTCCGGGGTTCAAACCCACAACCTTCCAGCTGGGAGTGCAACACCTAGACGACTGTACTATCCTGCGCCTGTTAAGTGAACAATGTCGTACTTTGTTGCTTTACAGTATGTACTCACACGACCTGATTTTATTTAAACGTTTTTGCCAGACAATTTTTGACAGACATGATGTAGAAATGAAGCACTATTGGATTTCCATTTTCCCACACATGTGGAAACATCTAGTGCGACACATCTGGAAAATGCCAGAAGCCATGCAGTGGAGAGTAAAATTGCAGCAAATTTCCAAAAACTGTTTATGCAAAACAGTTCCAGCGCCATTAAATTGTATCCAAGCCTCAATGAAGGGGGTAGGGGAGTGAGGTCAAACAATGACTGTGTGGCCCAGTGATATATCCATGTTAAAGGCAGGTCAAACGTACGGGAAAGAGTAGGTCAGTCAGCTCAGTGTTACTAACTTTTAAAGCTGACTTGGATCTTTTTATGTTAAAATATCAACATATAAAGTTATATTCCGCCATTGCATACTAATTGTAAGCCAATGTTTTTACTTCTACTCAGCCCTGGCTCCGTAAATAGGAACATAAACAAAGCCGTAGTACTACGCTTTGCTTCACAATGCGTGTTGATTGTGTGGAGTAGCTCTGCGGAAGCATATTGTTTTGATCTGAGCCCGAAGTTAGCAAGCGTTCTCAAGAATGACCCTTGACCCCGCCTTTAAAGGTGGGAACTTCGATTGTGAGCTAATATACATTTTGTCAAGTTCAGCGACCGTGCTGGAAACATAATCCGTTGTCTCTACTCATCCCTGGCTCTGTAACGAGAAGACAAACAATGTGGTGCAAACCGCACCACACAACAGTGTCTCAGCCAATACTACAGTAATAATACAGGCAATGTGTGTCCACAATGTGTGTCCACGCGTTAAAGAGTGAGGTGTTTGTGTTTAAAGTTCATATTTGGAATTTCCTCATTGTAGTTTTGGTGTCAGTATAATTTGGTATTTTATTTGTGATTGCAGTAGCTTGTTTACCTGAAAAGTGTGATTTATTAAGTGCTGCTCCTTACAGATACCATGCTAATGTAGATGCTAGTCCTTCGTGCTAATATAGCTGTTAGTCTTTCATGCTAATGTAGATGCTAGTCCTTCATGCTAATATAGCTGCTAGTCCTTCATGCTAATATAGCTGTTAGTCCTTCATGCTAATATAGCTGTTAGTCCTTCATGCTAATGTGGCTGCTAGTCCTTCATGCTAATGTAGCTGTTAGTCCTTCATGCTAATGTAGCTGTTAGTCCTTCATGCTAATGTAGCTGCTAGTCCTTCATGCTAATGTAGCTGTTAGTCCTTCATGCTAATGTAGCTGTTAGTACTTCATGCTAATGTAGCTGTTAGTCCTTCATGCTAATGTAGCTTCTTGTCCTTCATGCTAACAAAGCCTGTTAGTCCTTCATGCTAAGATAATGTTGTCCTAGTGCTAAAATGCAGCTAGGCCACTAGATTGATGTATCAAGGGTCTGATGTGTCCCATGATGTGTCCACATACACAAGCTCACACACACATACTCTCTCTCTCTCACACACACACACAGACCCACACACCCACTCATACACACACACACACACACACACACGTACACACAATCACACGTGCACAGATATCAATTTCCCTGCCCCATCTGCCCCTGGGCATGTTATCACCTCCACAAGAGAAGAGGAGAAATTAAGTGGGAGCAGCACCTCTAAATGAAGACCTCTAATTGAGCATGACTGAAGTCTGATCCGGGCCCTGCAACATATTGCTACCATGTGCTACAGCTGCCAATGGATTCAGACCCAGAGGTGGTTGGGAAATGACGTCAGAATTCTGGCATCAAAGCACCGGTATAGGACATAAGACTCATACAATCAGACATGCATACATCAATGTATGCACACACACCACACAGACAGCCAATTATATTCAACACCCCCCCTCCTTCCTCCCCACACTGCAGTCGATCCCTCGACCAAAAGGTCTGGAGAGGGAGGGTGTAGCTAAACGTGCAGGTGGGTCTCTTGTGTCCTCTGTGTGTGTGCGTGCCCGTGTGCTTGTGTGTGTGTTTGTGTGCGTGTGTGTGTGTGTGCGTGTGCTTGTGTGTGTGTGTGTGTGTGCGTGTGTGCGTGTTCTGGGGTCTGCAGTATATTAGACTAATCAAGCGTCACAGACTGAACTTCCTCCCTGTCTTGTCTCACTATAAATATTCCTCTGTCACCATGACTACACGAGTGAACATTTGGGTGTGCTCATGGTGCAACCAGATGCCTGCACAGATGCAAGGTGTGGAAACACACAGGCAGTGTTGTCGTTTGAGTATGTGCGGTCCGGCAGCGCATCCAACATTGTAATTATTTATTGTTTGGGGTCTTTAAGTCTTTTAGCCTTAGCGTGGGATTTAAATTCCAAGAAGCATTCATTAATTTAAATAGGAAGGTGTGACATGCATATAGTTAGGACACAAAATACTAAATGATGTAGCAATATGGAAAAACATTAAACATGTGGGCTGTAGAATATTGATTTACTATGGCGCCGGCAAACTGCTTGATCAATCAAAATATGCAATATAATGTAAAATACTATATTGACACTAGCCTACTCTTGTTAATTTCTTCTTTTTCTTCTCCATATAAAGAACTAGGCAAAACTGTAATGTCCTAATAATTGCAGTGGGTCTGTGGAGGAATGATTCAAAAGGCAGGGATTCTGTTTCATCTTGACACCTGAGGTGTGCCAGCCTGCTTGCATTCACACACAACGCCTCTGAAAAAGGGAGAGGCAGGTATTTTAAACCTTCTGCCACTTCCACAAATGCTACAATAACAGGTTATTTGTACAATTCGGTGTTACATAATATTGCACATTATATGGTGAATATGTTTGTGTATGTTGTTTAGTCTGGCTACCTCAGTATGATTCAAACACACCAATCACAAGCTTTACACGGACATGTTACACGTGTGTGTACTGTTGCCATGCATTTTGTATTCCCTAAGGTCAGACAGAGGGAGAGACACAGGCACAATGATTCTACAGTAGGCTTACTGTGGGCTGTAGCCTATTAAGCTATAGCTTGACTTATAACCAATAACCAATATTGGCGGCACCGTCTGGTCAGAGGACGCAACTGCAGCCATTAAGTGCCATCAAGTATTGTTTTGAATTTGAGCATATCTAATTACCGTTCTTGTGCAGAGCTACTAACTACTACTAACTAATACTAACTACTACTAATACTACTACTACTAAGGGCAGAACTACTGTATAGAATAATATGCTATATTGCAGACTACGCTTTTCCATTTTGGCGATGCTGATGGTAATAACAGAGGTGAAGACTTCAGTGGGGCTACTAATAGCAATTCAACAATAACATTTGACCATACATTGATTTGTCCGATGTAGGCCTAGCTCTAAAAATGCGATTATGACGACATTTGGCAATGGCCTAAAACCATTATGTCAGGCAAAAGTTTGTAACGTTGCTTTGACTTTCGAAAAGAAAAACGTAAAAAAAAAACAGCGTTTCAAAAAACGGGAGATACTTCTACCTCCTTTTCTATTCATTCTTTTTCCTTGTTTCCACACCCCGCCTTCCACAACCCCAGTCACTTTGCTTTGGTTCAGCTCTGTGTCTGTGTTTTAAACGACTCAATCATGCGGAGTCCCGCGGCGAAAATTACGGATGTTTTCCACTCGTTCCGTCCGCCGGGGCACGAAGACCACTCTTTTTTGCTTCCCCCAAAACACCTCAGCCCGCCTCCCTCCCTTTATTTCTTATCGCTCTCTTAAGACCCCCTTCTCCACTGTCCTATTCTCGTACTTTCTCTTTTCAACCGCCCCCCGTTTTTGTTGAAGAATATTCGCTTTACCGCGTGTATCCGTGACAGAGGAAATAATAGCTAAATGGGTTTGTTTGTGAGCTCCGCGCTGACAGAGAATGTCTTTCTTGTAATTCCACTGTCACCGCCGAGCGAGTCGCCCTGCGGCTCTATTCAAAGCCAGGTGTGACATAAATAAAAGCATAGATGTGAGCAGGGAGATGGGAGTCCTTTCATTCATTCAAAGCAATCCGTGTTTTGATTCCTCATAGCACTTTGAAACCACAGTTCTCCGTGGTACTTTAGACACTGGGGATGGACAGTTGTTGATGTAGCTATAAGCTGTCAGTTCTAAATATGTCTGCCAGATACAATTCCTACCTACTGCTGTGTGTGTTTCACCTGTCGTGTATTTTCTTGGCTAAGTGTTTGAATGGATCCTGTCTATAAGACATCATGACATATGACAAAGTCACATAAAGTGAAATGCGTCTCCCTGCAAAGTCCAATAAAACACACCACGTATGATGCACTTTATATTTTGACAGCTTCAGCGGTAATGGTAATGAATAAGTAGCCTATAGGCAACAGGCTGTATCCTAACAAGATGGAGTCAGCGATTATGGAGAAAGAGTGGAGATATTTGGACTTGATCAAAACAAAAAAAACCACCTCTCCTATGAATGTCATATAGGTTGCCCCCATAAGCTTCGCCCTACACATTTGACACGTATTGCCGAGGCTGGGATAGTGTTGTGTGGTGCGGTCTGCACCACTTTGTTTGTGTTCCCATTTACAGAGCCAGGGCTGTGTAAGAACACCAGATATAATTTTCAGGACATACAGGCATCTAGTGTAGTGCAGTGCTTCTCAAAGTGGGGGGTTGGGTCCCCCTGAAGGGTCGTCAGACAGAGGAAGATGTCACAAGATGATTTTCAGAAATTAAGTAACATTTTAAAATGATAAAAATAGCATATTTTATAGCCATATTTGTTAGTAGAACAGTTTATATGTCACTTTGATGTATCTTGCTACTAGCCTATATTAAAAACACTTTCAAATAATATTATACTGTTATGCTTGGGGATAGCGGGGGTTGCGGCTCGCGAGTCTCTGTCACTGATATTTTTGGGGGTCAGGAGCTGAAATGTTTGGATACCCCTGATCTAACAGACCATGAGGAAATAGTCATTGCATTTGAGTGACAAAATGTGTATTAGCGTATAATTGCTGACTACACCTTTAAAACACTGCCAGTGCACAAACATAGAAAATGTAAATTGGTTTCGTTCCGTTTTAGTGATGCTTCTGTGCGATTGTGATCCAGTGACACATTTCTGAGAGGTCCACTCAGGCTATACAGCAGCTGGACTTCATCTTTGGACTTTATGAAGCTAGGAACACTGATTCCCCTGCCCTCTAGAGAAGTTCACATCATCTGACATATGATATGTTCATATCATCAAAAATCCTGTTGCATTACCATCCATCACTATAACAACCAGATAAACACTTAGACCCCATGTGGAGGATCCACAAGAGAGCGGCCATACAGGCTCTGTTCTCAAGCAGGCTATAGTTACCTTGAACCCGAAAAAGACCAAGGATCCCATTCAGCACGTCGCCGGGGCAACAGATCGAAGGACATAATGATTGTATGCTAGCAAACAAGCCAGCAGACCCCTGGGACAGGGAGAGAGGGGTCTCTGGCCTAGGAAGCAGCCAAACCTATTGATTTGAGATAAATCTGTTGCATTACTACTGGCATGGCCCTGGGGATCAGGATCTGTATGTGTGTGTGGTGTGGGGGTTTAATGGTTTATGTTTTTGGCGCAGCTGGTTATGAAGCATGGGTTCAAGTAAAACTATGTAAGAAATATTTCACTTATATTTTGAAATTAGTTTAGTTGCTAAAATGGATGTTTCTTGAGCTGTAAGCCCTGTAATCAACTACATAGGCTTATGTGTAATAACCTAACACATCCAGGTTAAGGCCTACAGTTAACGCTACAGAATTTCACAGTATTGACACCAGCTCTATAAAAACATGGGCTTGAATCTCCACGCATCATTCCTATCCCATTTCGCAATCAATGTCTTCTAAACATAAACAGTAAGCCATTGCAGAAAGTGAGGATATACTGGTTAAACATAAACATGTAGAAATTATGGAAATATCTACCGTATATAATAAGCCTATATCTATGTTATTCTGTATATAGGCTATAGGGCTAGGCTATATATAATAGCGAGGCCTTATTTAACCTGTAGTAGCTGAGCATAGCTGAACTCTGAGCAAGAGAGTGGCTCAAGATATGATGTTTATGTGTACGTTATTATAATAAAAGTTATTACAATATTAGTGACTAAAGGTCCTGTTTTTAACAGTATAAATGAGATACCAAAATATTAGTATTGGTAAGTTTAGAGAACCAGAAAGGACTGTTTACATATAAACATTTCAATAGAAGATCATCAAGAATTAGACCAGCGGCCACTTGGTAACTTAATCTTTGTAAAAAGCTATCGATTAGCGTTAGCTCCACAGAGACTTCAGACTAGTCAATGCTGGTGGTAAATTAGGGCCACATATTGTTGTAACAGGAGAAAGGTTAGTCTTAACACTCATTAACCTTTCTTAGATGGGTAACTGCACAGCAGGCAAAATATTTCTATATTTCCATCAATATTTCATCACGGCTCGGGCCAAACAAAGACGAGGGCTTAGCTCGTAATGGCACCCCATCTGTCTAAAGATCTTAAGGCTATCGCCGTATGGGTGTCCTCTGACACCAGAAAATCGGCTCAGACATTGAGAAAGACACACACACATACACAGAGGAACCAGGACTGGCATAGCCTGCAAGGCAATGTGTATCCCACTTGATTCTGATGGCTCCACACAGATGGCTTGTTGATCTCCCAGCAGGCCCATATCAAGTTTCACTATGAATGAAGTATGAATGAAGTCTATTGTGAGGCCTATGCTGAGAAGTTCTGCCTGTGTTTATCTGGCCCATAACATATTTACTCAGATCAGTATTATTAGCTAATAATATATTCAACGGACAAATATTTGATATTTGCTCATGTGGCAGACATGAGCCCACAGCACTTAACATCATTTTCACCCTTCAATCTGCCCATCGAGAATAAATATATCTTCTTCAAGCTTTCAGGGCACCTTTGTACAGTACAAAGGTACTTGGTGTTTATAAAGTACACTGAAGCAATCTTCATACTCGGTGGTGTCGGGACTTGCTGTCTCTTGGCATTGAGCGGGAGTGACCTCATGTTTTCCAGGCCCATTAGCTTCCCCTGAAGCACCAAGGGATATTCCATTAACCCTTTACCAGCTGCGTAAAGTAGTGTTAAGCAGCCCCCCCGAAATTAGAGAAGCGGATGTTTGTTTTGCTGTGTTAGCGTGCAAATCATTTTTACAAAGGCATGAAAATGTGATTGGAAAATCCCTTAGCAGCAGCCAAAACTGTGGAAATGTCTTAACAGATGTCTTAACATCTCAGACGTATTAGTTAGTTAGTTATAGTTTGCCATGACCTAATGTAACCAGGCAGTCCAAGCCAGGGACTCGAATCTGGATCAGCAACGTGAGCGGTTTGTCCAACAAGGAAGTCTCTAGTGTCTGTCGCTATAGCGTCCTCGAGGTATCAGAGAGTGAGCTTTACTTTACGGTAGAGCTCCACCACTGTTACACTCACGTATGCCAAATAACTCCAAATGTAGACAATGGCCCCAGTCTAAGATATATCATGTAGAAATGATATGATTCATGCGATAACCCCGTGCCAATGTGGGCCTCACTGTCCATGCCTTGGTAAACCTGTGTTCCTGTGATACCTGTGATATGGTTCCTGATATCTCTCTCCTTGTTTTCTGCCTCTCTCTACTGTCCTGTCCAATAAAAATATGAACAAACTAAACGTCTGCCATTTCCCTCTCGATAGCTAACTCGGATGTGTGATTATGGATCAGTTAGTAATCATGACCTCATGTACAGTACGCCAAGTTAATAAGATTCCGTTTGTGCCGCAAATCTAGACAATTGGGAGTTCAAGTCACCGGCCGTACCACCTAAAGCCTGCGGTCAGATTCCCTTTCCACCCACCCTAACTCCAGTGCAGCGAGCACCTGGGAACCCCTGGCCGTAGACGGCCCCAGCTCAGCCCCAGCCCAGCGTGAGGGCCCGGCATGACAATGGGACCGCCATACGGCTCCCTGGGCTTGGGTTACACACCGGCCATAATGAAGGGAAACCACTTTGGCTTCTAATTGATGGTAATTGACCCCCCCCCCCCCTTCCCTGAGGTCATTAATGCCTTCTTATTCTTATTCTTATTGTGCCGGCTATACGTTCTGTGGAGGAGGTCACCAGATCGCAGCGCCAAATCTCCATGCCGACAGGGTAGACGAGGCCTCGGGACTGAATGACCACAAAAGCGTTCCAATGGGAGAGAGAGACAGGAATGCTGCTGACGCCAACGAGGACCGTGACCTGCGACTGGCACACCCTACCTGTGATGTAACACCGAGGTAGAATCAACAGCTTTAGTTATTTATTGTTACATTCTGAATTAACTGATTCAGAAGGAGTGGGAACAGAGTGAAGACGTCATGTTGTCGACAGTCAACATGATGAGAGAGATTAATAAAACAGGAACATTTAAAGGTTTGGTCAGCGATTCTGGAAAAAGATCAAAGCTCTCCTCTTCCTTCAATGCCATAGGGTGCTCTCTTAGAAGATCTGACCCCCCCCCCAACATTAAACGCTCATTGCCAAGGCTGGGATAGTGTTGTGGGGTGCGGTCTGCACCACTGTTTGTTTGTGTGCCCATCTACAGAGCCAGCGGTGTTTAGAAACACCAGATTATATTTCAGCATGCATATTGGTTGAATTAACAGATAATAATGTGACAATCGCTGGCTCCTGTTGGAGCATTGTCACCATGTTGTCACAGCCTCTGGTCCTCCATGGCTGGCCGCCTGGCCAGAGGGCCTGGGATCCCCGTCTCAAGAGGTCAGGCAGCCCCAAACACAAGCTGCCTTTGTCCCTGCGTGTGTGTGCAAGTGTGCGCGTGCACGGTGGCCAGAGTGACAGGGACCTGTGGGTCGGCCGGCCGCGGGCCCACGAGGAGAGGCCGTGGCGAGGGAGGGGAGGCGGGTGGG
>JAODOY010038011.1:0-20789 GCA_025399855.1 Forbesichthys papilliferus
CTGCCACTCATGTGGCAGCGCACCCGACCCCCACGGTTCCTCCCACGAGTGGTGGGCCCATAGGATGGAGATGGAGGCGTCACATTGCTTTTTCGGGCTGTGCCCGACTGGGCTCCGTGGCAAACCCAGCCACCAGGTGCTCGCCGGCGAGCCCTCCCTCTGGGCCTTGCTCCAGACGGGGGCCCCGGGCTTCCTCCGGGCAGGGTAACTCCTTCTGTTTTTTTATTGTTCATTGGGGCCTTCTGAACCATTCTTAGTCTGGCCCCTCCCCTGTGACCACTTTGCCTTGGGAGACCCTACCAGGAGCACTAGGCTCCAGACAACACAGCCCTCAGGCTTATAGGGGCACCCAAACCTCTCCACCACGATTAGGTGATGGTTCCCGGAAAGGCTTTCATTTCCCATCTGAGTAAAACACATTCACACTTTATTACAAAGCAGACATTTTAAAGTAGAATGTACTGTATTTAAACACGCATGCATGCGCGCGCACACACACACTTTATACGTCAATATAAGTCAAACCAAATCCTGACATGTTTCTCTGTGGTGCGCTAAATTACTCTAATGTCCTCGAGTCTTATCCTGCGAAGAGATGGGCAGGCTGTCTGTCCCAAGGCTGTCCAGCCTGACAGGAGAGCGAGAGGGTCAGACAGACAGATGGACATTGGGGAAGAAACAAGACGGGGTAATGACAGCAAGAGATCAAGGTCACATCACCTTTTAGCCCGGCTGAAACCTAAAACAAGCGCCCCCTTCCCCACCCCTACTATACTTTTCCATTTCTCCGCATGAGCAGGATGTCTCTGGAACTGTCCCAGACAATTACTCCACTCTCTTTTGGAAAGCTGAGAAAGCCTGTCCTTTTATTCTTCCACGTCTGGGCCTGGCAGGCAGTTAGCACTTAAAGTCAGATGTTCGCCTGTGTTGTTGAATGCCATGGGCCAGCCTGACAGAGGCTTCTGAAAAGCCAGCTGCTAACCAGCTGAAACGTGTGCTTGGGCGGGATATAAGGGAAGACGAGACGTGATTAAAAATGTCCCTTCCTAGAAGTAGTTACAGTCTTTAACCAGCTATACACTGCTGTCCTCTGAAAACAAGCAGGCCTGTGCTAGTGTGAATTGCTTACATGCTTAAACTTTCCAGTGCGGTTATTAATATTATATAATATTAATAACCGCATATATAATATATTAATTATGTATTGATAATAAATTGTGACGTTTTAAAAGGAGTGAATGGAGAAGACAAAGAATTGTCTGCCAATGAGAAAAGGTCCCTATTTATTTAATGATTTACATATGAATACACTGTGTATACATAAGGTTTTGTCGAATGTAATTTCAGCAGCATGGTGCTTGTTATCTAAACTGACAACAATGTGATAACAAACTGTATGGATTTTATGTCACGAAAGGTTTATTTGAAAGCAGTATTAATATGGAATATGTAGCAGACATTTTACAGTCTTAATTCAAAGTTTCATGTAGTCCTACAGAATTTAGGAAAATATAGCGTGCTCATAATAATTGATGCCTGTGAAGTGAATATGCTATACCCTGGAAGACAGGGACATACTGTATGTCTCAAAGCTATTCATTTATCCATTGCTTGGGCTCTAGACTATATAAAGGGTAAATGTACTGCATTTCTATAGCGCTATAACATCACCTGACCACCGGGAGCAGTTAGGGTCGGGTGTCTTGCTCAAAGACCCCTTCACACCTGGTGAGTTGGCGCGCCACCCCATAATACACTACACAATCAATACAAGCTTGATTCTCTGTCTTCCAGACGATCCAGAAAAGCCAGACAACAGAACCCTTCTTGACCTGTTCCTGTATGGTGTCTCTTCACGTGTTCTCATGGCAATAGCCTTGGCAATAGCCTTGGCTATTGCCATTTGTTAATTTGAAGCAACTCTGTTTTGGCCACTGTCATAATCTCTTTTAGCCAAACATTGACTTCAGTGTTGAGGACAGCTTTATGCCATATTGAGGTCTTTTTTCAGCATTTAAATGGAGGCCCGGAGAGCATCATAAACTGTATGCGAGGCTTGGGTACACATTTCAGGTATTTAGCGGCAGTGGCTGAGCAGGTGGGATGTAGCTGTCTAATTTAAGGATATAAACTCTGACCTCAGTCTGAAAAGCACTAAGGAAACACTATTTCAATTGAAATTCCATGTTCAACCTCTCTGGCCTATATACACGTGCATGAACAGTCCCCTGCATGCATTTACATAAAATGTCTAACATTTATCTAAAGTACTAGTACTAAAGCTTTATGTTATGATGACAACAACATGTTCCTATTATTTGATGTATTTTATATTTCTAGACATCTCTGCCGGAAAAATAAACACAATGTTGCTGCAGGCAGCCGTGTTTTTCCCCAACAGATAAAATGGAATGCATTTAGCTCGGAAGTTGAAACTACCAACTCTGAACTACAGAACTCAGACTTCAAATATAATGCAGCATCACACAGGACACTTTCCTATTGGTGGACATACACACGATGTTACATTTGCTATTCTACCCCAGGGATCTAAAATGATTCAGACAGCGGACAAAGAAGCGCTGACCAATGCAATCTGGAACAAGTTCCACTACCAACCAACCTTTTTCTCTTTGTGTCAGTCTTCTGCCTTTTCCCCTGACTCGGCCTCTAATGCCCTTCTTGGTGTTCTTTCTTCCTCCCTTCATTCTCTCTCTCTATAAGGCTATTTTAACTTTTGCTACATGTCTCTTGGCATTCACCTTTTGTATTCGCTATCCAGTCTTAGCATAATAAAGTGCTCCCATGCAACATTACGTGATTCTAGTTTCTCCATCGCAGTGTTAAAGCCAAGGTCTGTTTAAAGCCCCAGCCACTGGGCCGTGGCACTGGGTAATCAGTTAATAAATCCTGATTAAGATGATTAAATGAAATCATTTAGTTAAGTGAAAATAATAATACATGTAATAGGTGAGGGATGGAATATACCCCCACCAACCCACCGCCCGCCCGGCTGACCGACTGTCACGTTTGTTGCAAACTCTCCTCTGTATGATAATCAATGGCTTTGAAGACAACATGTCAGAGGTTGGCCACACACACACACACACACACACACACTCACAGACCCCTCTGCCATCTGCAAATGCATTTCAAGGCACTCTGAGAATAGAAGAGCTTAATAGCATCCTAGGCAGTGCAAGGAAGTAGCACTGCCAGTGTTGTATCTTATATTACTTATGAAGCTATATACATTGCAGAAGAACATGGGCCGTGCTATCAAATAGCATGTATAATAGTTTTGTTTGATTCTGTAGCGGTATCAGGTTTGCGCTCCACCCGCTGCATAGATGAAAGGTATCCCCATTACTTACCATCCCGGGGTAGGCCTATAGGTTTACTGCTACTACTCTCTACAAAACAAGTTACCGGTATGGCCTCTCCGCTCTGCACTTTGGATACAAGCTGTAGCAATCGAACATGTTCTAACTGCACCAGGCCTAGATGAACCACAATAGGAAATGATTTGATTGCCCTGAATCACTGGAAATGGGATTAGTAGAGGAGGGTGAAATGAGAGTGTGGGGAATGTTTGCAGTATTAAAAGCAGGACATAGCATCAGGCATGTGTCGATAGATTAAGCGCCATATAGCGGCTAACTGAGACCGATTAAAAGCTTTACACCTGTCACTTGTGTAATGACATTTACTGGCGGAGGAAAAATGAAGAAGATTACGGATAATGTCACCATGTTGGGTTAAAGTGACACGGAAGGTCGCCCATTCCCCAAAGAACTAGTGCGTGTGGACAACTGGTGCCTCTCGTACGATAGAGTCGTGACACATCTGTTGTATCACATGATTATAGGCCTACTCTGCTACCATGTAAGACAAATGGATTGCGCAGGTTCCACGATTGTTAGGACCTGCAGAATACGTTTTGCTCCCTGACATGCATCGATGTTTTTGTTTCTGCACAGCAGGCTTATTGCAGTTTTTCTTAGCTGTGTGTTTGTAAGGCCACTGTCACTGCAGCCTAAGTAGCTCACAGCAGTGAGAGAGGCACAAGCTGAGCTGCCCAGATGCCAGCGTTTGCACTGTGCCAAGGTGTAATTGGCGTCAGCTGAACGTTTTACAAGTCAATGGGACAAAATCTAAAATGCTGCGTGGACGTCTTTGGTCAAAACACAAGGCAGTTTGAGCTCAAATTGCTCTGTGAATATAAAAAAAGATAATTATTATAACTTTTTTGAAATAGTAAAATAATGTAATAATGAATCTTTAGCTTTAGCTTGCATTATACAGTATGTATCAACTGCATCTAAGCTTTGTGATTGAGACTGTGTAATATGTCAAATTTCCTGAAAGTCTCAGGCATTGCAGAGAAGGCGAAAGGCGTGGCATTGCATTGATGCTGGAGGGGAGGGGTCAGTACTCAGGGTGCTGTCATTGGCTGCCCTCTGTCCCTCGGTCTAACCCTGAGTGAAACAAATCTATCCCTTTGTGTCTGATGTGCTTATATATTAACATGGCTGCCTCCACTGCCTGTAAGCCACAGGTGGAGGGGATGCTATTGTAATCTATTTCTGGGCGAGTGTGTAGCCTATACACACAGGTTGTATTCGAGGAAGGCTCCCACTGCTAGCTCAGGCCAGAACAGCTGTGAGGGGACAGCTTAATCTCCAGGATTCCTCCACACCTATGTTGTACTCCTGTGTTCGGAACTTCTCCTCCGTTGGTTTTCACACCTCGTCTGCAACACAACACTCCCCCAGGCACCTCTAACCTCAACAGATTCCCTGCTGCAGACACAGTTTCATTAACCTCAAACCCAGTGTCTTCAGCGTATACATGCTTAACGCTTCAGTACAGGGGGCCTGCGCCCATTACTGGTGATGTGGCGTGCCGAGAGGTCTCAAGAACAGTAGACAGATCCAGACCTCTGTATGGACGAGGGTTAATGTACCACATTGATCAGATTTGTCCTTACATTTCATATGTGAATTGTAAGCTAGCTTTTGTTTCTTTACCTTGTGGAGAGGTGAATACCAAGAGATGGACCGTTATTAATAATCGATAAGGAGAATTCAGTGTGAAGCGCAAAAACAGCACAAACTGCTCTTCTTTTTGTAACCTGAGCGTTGAAATATTAATCGCGCTGTGCTGATGTCAGGATGTATGAGAGATAACCTGGTCTGGCCCCAGTTTTGTTGACCTGTTCCCTTTTTTATTCTCCTGACTTGTACCGTACATCTTTTGATGTAAGATGCTGTAAATATTTAATAATGCACAATCAAATCCACCACTCTCTATAGCTGTTCCTGCAAAATGTTCAGCATGTCATTATTGTAAGGACTAACTCATATTAAATTAAAGGTAATATTCATTTCAATTTTTCAGAACGTGTTATACCTAATACAATGATTTGTAGTGATTGGTAATGGAACCCATACTGTAATTAAAAACATGAATATTACTAATAGTACACTTCTTTGTTTCACTGTTGTAATACCTTGTAAGGCCCACAGTTGCAAAATTACATAAAGAACTTTATGTAAGTTTTCATGAAATACAAACTGTAAATTATTTATTTGACTACGTGTATTATTACATATTACATACATTACATTATTACATATTCAGCATCGCTCATTGATAAGAGACTGACGCTATCCAACTTGTGGCATAGTCTATATGGGTCTTAGCATCGCAAGACCATCCTGATCTTGCGAGCTTCACTTTGATTTCACAGTAAGAATCAGTCTGGAAAGCCTAGGAATCAGTTTGAATGTGTCGCAACTGAACTTTCCAATCAGCGTCGTGTTTATTGCTATACGGGCGTGGTTTAGGTGTGCCGACCATGGTGCCGACAGCAAAAACAACCAGATGGTTCATCCAATCAACTGCCAAGTAATGCCAAGTAGCTATAGTTTAACCTTCTTCCATGACGCAATAGCGTGCTTGTGGATACATGACTGGTGACAAGCTTAATCAAAACGATGCTGGCTGTATTTGTTTCTCCACTGCCAGTATTGAGGCATAGCACCAATATTCTCAAATTCTTCTGAGTGAAGGAGCATTATTCCTACCTTGAAAACGCTGTGTACTGTAAAATAGGTTCAAACCGATATCGCTGTTGGTATAATGCCTTATGTTACTGTGCGCTCTCTGCTGACTTGCTGTGAGGTCCTTGGCTCTCTTATCTGCAGTATCATCAGTCGATCAGCTCTGCTATTCAGTACAGCATATTACACTAGAGATCGCAACCCTGTTGCTCTCATTCCCTCAGAATGTCAGTGCCCAGGATCTAGCCTAGCCTAGAGTATTAGGATACAGGCTTTTTAGCTCTGGAGGACTGGAGGGAAATAGATCTGCTGTGCGAACCAGGCCATAGGCTGGCACTCTCCTCCTCCTTGCTCAAAAGCCCTTTCCAATGAGCATCACTTACAGTTAAAATGACTGTCCCAAGTGCATTCCACCTTGCGCTCTCATCTCCCTGCGTGCTTCCATTTAGTCTACATTTTTGTCCGATTATAAAATGAATGCTTAAAATGATAGAGCAGGGTGCTGCATGTTGCTCAAGGGCACTTCAACAGTTCCCATCAGTTTTATTATGCACACATACCCTGGTTCTCTAATCAGTAAACAACTCGCTGAAAATGCCATTTCACAATTAATTCACAGATGAAGATTAATCTTTTTGTTTACATGTATAGGCCTTGATCCCATCTTTCAATTTTAGAGGCCTCAAGTAAAGTTTTGACTTTATTTAGC
This sequence comes from Forbesichthys papilliferus, assembly GCA_025399855.1. Taxonomy (NCBI): domain Eukaryota; kingdom Metazoa; phylum Chordata; class Actinopteri; order Percopsiformes; family Amblyopsidae; genus Forbesichthys; species Forbesichthys papilliferus. The sequence goes on from JAODOY010038011.1 coordinate 6,775, forward strand.
GACACGGGGATTCCAGTGTTTTATTGATTTAACAGCACTTTATTATTACGATATGTTATGGTGTGTTGTTAGGTCATTGACCTATTTTAGTTTAAAAACGTTTGGCTTTTCTGTAGTTAGTATAGGCTACTTCTGAAAAATATTACAAGAATAACCAAAAGCCTTTCCTTTTTTACCATCACAGAGGATCTTCTCCCGACGGGCTTCCCGAACATCGACATGGGCCCTCAGCTCAAAGTGGTGGAGCGAACCCGAACAGCTACCATGCTGTGTGCGGCCAGTGGCAATCCTGACCCAGAAATCACCTGGTTCAAAGACTTCCTGCCTATTGACCCCAATGCAAGTAATGGGCGAATCAAACAACTGCGCTCAGGTAAGGAAGCCTATGTCCAGAATACTCTATTATAATGTGCGTTATCGGTTGTAAAATTATGTTTGTGCTGGTTGTGTTGTCCGAAGGGACCCTGAAAGTCCTGGACTAATTTTGAAATCTGTGTGACATGTTATTTAGCCAAAAGTCAAAAGTTTTCCCCAGGTGTAACATCAAAAATAAATAATATCAATATATACTGTACAGAATGGCACATAAAAACGTGCTTATTTGAAGAAAGCATGTTCAAAATGATAGTTAATTACAGTATGTAACTACACTGGCTGATCTAGGCTAAAGTCCATAAACAGTAAAGGACAACCATGGCATACTACCAGTGTCGCTGTAGCACTGTTTTCCTTTTTAGGCAGAATTACTGGGCATGCTAATGTCTTGACCAGGGCACCCTACAGTATTTTGCATATAAGCAGCCTCAAATGAGACAAGCCTGCAGGTCTGATGGCCTAGAAATGTGTCTCAGTCAAGAAGGAGAACACTGTGGGTGGATGTGTTGTCTTGTTGCCATTGATTACATCCCATTGAGAGGCCCAGTAAAGCAAAGTCTAATTATATAGCTAATTAAGAGCTGGCCCCGGAGTGCCCTGGGCATGACCAGGTAGATATTTTAGTTCGATGATTTGTCACCATCAGAAGAAATCCAATGACTCCTATTTGATTTGCTACTGCAAACGTATACCAGGGCAGACACCACTAAATAAAAGTCTGTCTGCATTGACCTTACCGTACTCCAGTTATGGCCCTCAGCTGAACTGTACTGTATATTGAAGCAGTGCATTTGTTGCTGCGTTATGTTTCTCTGCCATACAGGCCAACACCTCCCCAGGACCTTTTAAATTCAAGGATTATTTCATGGTGAACTCGGTGATGCATTCTAGTTTTGAAGCAGAGGAGTTGGCCTTTTAAGTGTTTAGCACGTTTTCCTCGTACATCTTAGGGGAAAGAGATCACACCACGTCATAGGAAAAGTGTCAGCTCTCTGCCTGGACTGATGTTGTACAACATTCTGAGAGCTCCGTTTCCCAGTTCTTAACAGACTGAGGCCTCCCTCCGGGGGTATTAGACAACTGCTGGAGTGCTTTGGGGATAGCACTTCCAGCCTGCACTCACACACTGGTTTGAGGACCCAGGGCCACCGTACTGGAGTCTCTGAAAGAAAGCTAAGGGTTTCAGCATTACATTAATTTCTCGCTCAGCCAGCTACTACAGTATATTACTTTTGCCTTTTAGCCTATTGCATGCTCCAGCTAACACTTTCTCAACCTCCGTGAATAAAAAGCCAAACATTTAAACACAATGACTAGCATATCCAACAGTATATATTTTACATGGGTAAATAGCAAACACAACACACCACTCGTTAGCTAGTCCTCCACAACTTAAAAAACAGTAGTTTAAAATGATGGTATTTGTGTCTACCAGGTTAAGAAGGCAGCCAGTAACTGTTGCTGATGAGCAAACCAAATGTAGCTTCCTGTCTCCTCCTGTCTGTATGTCATGTCTTTTATCACAATGTCTTTAATTGTCCCTTGTCTCACTGAAGATGTGCTGTTTTGCTTTTTCTACTGTATGTCTGTCTCTGTCTGAAACTCTGATGTGCCTTAGTTCACATCAATATAGAGTCTTCAACACCCTCCATTTGAGTCTGTAACCGACATTACAAATACTAACTGCTACTAAACAGTGAATAAATAGATTTAAAACAAAGTATCGAAACTCAAGGCTAACTAGTGTTCTCAATCATCTTGAATTTGTCTGTATAATTGTTAACCAATGGAGAAAAACAATTTTGTGATTTGAGTATGAAATAGAAATAGGCTACTGTATGTCATTGGAACATTGTTGCCAACAGTTCAGCAGTAGCTCTAACTCATAAAGTATGTAATGCAGTAGAGTCCCCTAACTAAAGTGATTTGGTTGTATTTGGGTTGAGCTTTGCTGCTTGCACTGGTTGGTTTTCACGAGAGCTGTTCTAACAGCCAGGCAGGAATCTAAACTGTGATTCCAGAACTTTCTTTCTGTGACTTTAAAACCTTACCCTAAATGAACTATTCTGTTCTTCCTCTTTTTTTCTGTTTATTTTTGGGTTCTTTTGTCATTTTCAGAAACCTTTGGTAAGTGTCTCGCTGAGCCCAACAAGCCCACCCACTCTCCTTGAGGCAGATGGCGTATTTAAACTATTTTTTTCTATAATGCATGGCTCCCCCCTCTTCCTACCCGTGTCCTCCTCCCCCTCAGCTTTCCACCTCACTTCTCCTTGTGTATATTTCTTTTCAAACCTTTTACTTTCCCCTCCTAGTTCTCTTATGTCGACGCACATACCCACACCAAGAGAGCCGAGCAGAAAGGTGAATCGAGGATGTGTAACTGCTGGGGGCCTGGAAGCTGTAATGAGTCTTGAGTCCACTTAGCAGAAGCCCATCATTTAGATTGTATATTTAAAGGTATACTTTGGAACATTTTCAACTCGTTCCGTGTAGGCAGAGAACTGAATCAGATCCATCGCACATTGTGAATCCCAGTGTAGTATCCCTTTAAACAAAAGCAACTGAGAAGCTACATTAGTTCATATAGGGTTTAGCACAGGCTTTTGCTCACAGGGCCCTCGGCAGTAGTAGATGGAATGGTAGGGGAGAGTGTATATTCCTTCCTTTTTTTTCTTCATTTTTCCCAAGATAGTAATTTTTTGGTCACCAGCTTTCATTGCTGTCCTGTGCCACATCCACCCTTTATATTATACTGTATAGTTAACGTTTGGAGACAGTACGCTTATGGAAACAATTGCACTCCTTTCTTAATCTAACGTAATTGTTTCTGTGCAGCCTATTTCTAGAGCTCTGCTCAAATATACAGTACACCAACCATGCAAGACTTGGTTATAACCCCACAGAGGTTTTGGGTGAGGCTGAGCAAGTCACTGTAGGAGCTGAACCTAGGTTACACAATGACAATTTCCTAGTCCAAAGAAAACCATTGGGTGAGCATGGTGAATACTGATACTGGTTGAAGGAATGTTGAGCTTTTTCCCCAGGAAGGGGCACTGCAGAAATTAGTCTTCCATCCCACGCTGAAAATGGCTCCCACTTTATCCAAATATTTTTATAGGCGAGCGGTTTTCTCTCTTGCTTGGTTGGCACCCAGCCCTACAGGCATACAGATCTCCAACTTCGTTTCTTCAGTTCGTTCCAAGGCACAGTCTCGTGTGAATGTTGCTCATGACCGTATTCTTTTACTCCTCTTGATTTCCCATTTGGATTTCCTGCCATGGGTATGTTTGTCCAAAAGTTCACTTTAAGCTACTTCAAATTCAAGGAATGTGTGTGTTGGGGAATTGAAAAGGCAATTACCTTTCCTTGTTTCAATTCAAGCCCTCTTAAGGTACGGTTAGCTTTGGGGGGGTGTTTTTTTTACTGAAGACCTCTTGCTGGAAAGCTCATTCTGCCGAACAGAATTTATGCTGATGAGAGAAAAACCTGTTCCCCGAAGCCCTCGTAGCTGCCATCACCTCCATTCCCTGTCGGTTTGACCAGCCATCTTTAATCTCCTCATTGCCAAAATCTGACATGCTTTTATGGGCAAAAGTTCAAAGAAATGTTTTGACAGATGTTTTTTCTCTTGAACGGGTCAAGCGTAAGCCTAGTGTTTTTATTTAACATTTTTAATGTAATTTCTTTTGTCCAACCCCACAGTGTTTGAGGCAAACCTTTTCATTCGGTTGTAATTGTGCCCGTCACTCATCGCCAAAGTAGATGTCTCTAAAGGTAGATGGCAATATTTCTATATTTTCCACATGCTGTCTATCTCCGACTTGAAGGAGATTAGAGGGGATTACGTGGAAGGTTGCAGTGTAAGCAGTTACCAACCACCTAACTACAATAATTATCTAACGTGAGCCTCTCAATTAACCTGGTCGTCTTGCTTCCTTTAAGCCCTCTTCCCTGCAACAGCACTGGACCATCTGAGGCGAAACACATTTGGATACAGAGCAGCCAGGCAAGCTGGATGGCTCTGTGTGTGCGTGCCAAACATGCTGTGCTGGCAGGGCTGTGATATTTGCGTCCGGAGCCCCTAAGGAGTACTCATCCAGAGGTGTGGAGAGAACCTGACTTTTCTCCCTGGGCCATTGCAGCTCCAGACCCTGGGGCCGCTGATGGCCTTGTCGGACAGACGAGCAGAACGATAGAACGCGAAGCACTGGCATATTCATGTGCAATAGTGCATATTCATGAAAATGAAGGTCTTGCTTTTATGTAAAGGTTCAACGGGACATGCTCGGTGGCCTTGGTTTACCCATAAGGACAATATCTGAACTCACGACGAGAAAGCTTACAGCCCATATGTGTTTCCTATTCAGTCAAGCATGTTGTCTGGACTTTGGCCAGGCACAAAACGGCTGGGGCCTCCACTAGTGTACTGTCGCTGGCCAGGTGGACCTAAGGCCTACTGCAATGCCTTCAGGATCCCAGACGTGTTTCCATGGTGATGAGAAGGTCAACCAATCGTCCTATGGCGGGCAGTGTGACTTTGCCCCTATTCAGTCACGCAACTATGTGGCCAGATTGGCACCGCCTCAGGCCAAATTGCCTCTGGCCAGAATACATATTTCAATCATAGGCTTTTAATATATTCAGAGAGTTGTGTAATTTCCCCCCCCTCTCTCTCTCTCTGTTATGCAGAGCAAATAATTCTGCATTTGATAATGTGAGAAGGGCATTTGCCCCTGGATGTGTGTTTAGGTCATTGTCACTCTAAGCTGATCAAAACCTGGCTAGCTAAATCTTAGAAGTGGAGCTTATGCCCACAAAGTTCTATGCACATAATACAGGTGGATTTGTGGTTGTAATTACATCACAAATATCGCCTTTGCAGTCTCCCATCCCGGTTAACATTGAATTTACTTTGATTTTATCACCCACTTTTCTTTCTTTCTTTCTTTCTTTCTTTCTTTCTTTCTTTCTGTTTGGTCCTAAAAGACCCAGTGACCCACTACATGTACTGTATTTGTTTTGCAGAATCATTGCTTGTATTTTCCTCTACCCTATCTCTTATTCATCCTTTGCTTTATCTTCCTCTTTTATAACCTATTTTGTCTACAGTTCTTTTTTTAAAGGCCACACTTGACACCCTATTATTTTATAAATCTGCTTTATTTACCTTTTATTAACCTTAACCTAATACCCTAACCTAACTTTAACCATAACCTAACCTCACCTAACCTTTAACTAGTAACCTTATAACTCCCTAAAAATCAAAATGAACTAAACATAAACACCACAGCTTTCTGCAGCCCTTAATCAAATGCTCTAATTCTAACAATCTAACCTTCCCAGAATCCCGCTCTTTACCTCTGTGTTGTGATTATATTTTTATATCATCGTCTCTGAAACCATTAAAGGAAAACCACTCCTCTATGTACAGAACAATGTTTTGCCTGGTTTTCCCCAAAACCATTACATATATATTGAGTATGTATGAAACATTGCATGTTTACAGATTAATTCCGTTAATGTATAATGTGCATCACACAGATATTGCAAAATACTTAATAAATGAAATGGACATTGCAAATACAAATATTATTTTGATTGCATTCATTGCATGGTCATATGTTAGGTATTGATAACTAACATGTTAAATGCATTATCATCTTCAGACCTCCAGCACAGGCCATGTATCGGCCTGGGAGATATTAAAAACCAGGCAAAACTTGAGAAAATAATGTCCTCCTCACTGCTGGTATTAGGAGGAACAACTTTGTATTCAATGCATGACCAGAAGTCATTGTAAATCTAATCTGCGCTCCTAATGCACTGGATGGGATTTGTAAATTGCCGTTGCACGTTACATCCTAAACACTTGGCTCACAACGTATTTGTTGGAATATTTGTTTGTTCAGCCAAGCCACATTTGTTGTGTATTTTGGCGAGTTAGTATTCAGTGCGGGGGCAAAACCACACAAACATACAATCATGCATAAATGCTTATTTCACTCTCAAACACACATAGTTAATGCAGATATACACAAAAATGCACTCGCTTATTCTACATTTATACATAAGGGCATTGTCTGGGCATAACGGGCGGCATGAACCCTTTACCTTGAGCTGTGTGCCTGTAGTTTATCAGTACTAAGTAGGGAGCTTCTAATCGACTGGTGCCACCCTTTTGGCACACATTTTGGGGTGGCAGAGGGTACCGCACTGTCAGTCTGCCATGGACCAATATATTTTTACATAAGAGAAAGGCAACTGAAGGAAGAAACCCTGCTGGAGAAAGCAAATAAAAGCACTATGGTAAAAGCGGAAATATCATGTGAACAGGAACGTGTTTTATTGTGAGACCAGCAGTGAGAGGCCATTTATCTTTTATATATTTTTTTCATCTATAATAAATCCCAATTTGTAATGTTTGATAATCTATTTGTGGTGATCTAGTCTACAAACTCTCCTATAAACTAAGACTAACCATGAAATAAACTGTCTTCATTGTCTTCATTTTTGTGTCTTCTCCAGAGGGTACCCCGATCCGAGGTAAGATGTTTAACCATCACAATAAAAAAATAAAAATAAAAACAAACAGAAAATCCTCTTAACTTCCACATAATAACCCTTAACTCCAATTAATGAGGGTAATCAAGCAAGCCTTCCCACAAATAAAATATGTCTATATTTTAACACTAACCTCCCATGTCTTTGTTCTGTGTTCTTTGTATGTTGTCCACATTATCTGTCTGTGAATGTGGTACAATCTTCTCTCTCCCATGTGCCATTCCAACACTGCTGTGTCATTTCTCCCCCTGTCGTTGTTCTGTGTATGTGATCCGATACCCCTATGTTTGAGAGAGAGTTGAGCGCTGCATTGGAGGTTTACTATAGTATGATCAAAGAATGGAAGGGTGTAGGGTGCATATTACAGGATTCATTTGTTTAGCACCTACGAGGCACTTGAATTGTTTCACGTGGATGAAGATAGGGTTAAGCAGTGTGTGTGTTTTATTAGTTTATTTATTTAGTTCCCCAATCACTCATTTTCTACATCTCCCTGGCTAGTAGTTTCATACCTGCCTTGACGATTGTCCCTTGCGTTCCCATGGAAGTATTCTCTACAGATTGATTCTGTGTTTGTTGTGAAATAACATTTTTCCTTATGAGCAGGTAAGTGAAAAACAACATTTTCGTCTGAATTCTGAGACAAATGCTTGATTCAACTAAGGGGGTGAATCATTTTGACGTGTGACACTGAGATCATATCCATCCCACTAAACAAAATATTCATACACAATATGAGATGCCTGAATCTCAAATGGACTAGCTGTGATTTTTTTTTTTAACCTAAATGTACATTCATGCAGTCAAACGCAAAACAATTATTCAACAATATACTGTATGTTGTCATTTTGGCATGACATTTTGCTTTACATATATGTCACTGATAAAAACATTATGAAATGTTATTGTAAGGTTATATAGTGTATGGCATATATTTAATTCAGCGAAATTGTCTCCAACATTTTGTAGCATTTATGTATCTCTTCCTTGTATGTTAAAGGGCTTCCGTCTATTTCCACGCTGAAGACAACCCTCCCCATATCTGTTACATTTGAATAAGAGGGCCCAATAAATCACATTGTGGCCAGCAAAAGTGAGCGTGGACTTAGCATGCACATACTGAGATTAGTGATCTGCAAAGGTGACTTGCTCCTCCTCACGGAGAGGCAGAGAGAGGTGGAGCGGAGGCACATTGCAGCAGGCGTCCTGTGTTGCTTTCACTCCTTGTGCGAAAACCTGCAGTTCATCGAATGGCCACTTGAGGCTGTTTGTTTTATAAGTCATCAGTTAAAAATATATGAACCATACATATATCCCATTATAATGGATAGAGAGGCAGAGTCAGGTGCTGCAACGATGGCGACGGCCAAGGCCAGCATCGTGTGGTGTTCAAATCTGTTCGTGTGGAAAGCTACGAGTGACGTCACTGAGGGCTTGTCCGTTTAAATATAGTCTGTGTACCTATAATGTGTGTTCCTAAGTAGCACTGGACAGATGTTGTGTGCACGTTTCGCGTGAGCCACAGCTGAATTGTTTCCTCCTTTAGCATCGCTGCGATATATGCTGCCCAGGCACGGGCCCTAAGGTTTTTGCTAGGTTGGAGGGTTGCTGGACTCCCCACCTGCTTCATTACCGATTTCACAGGAGCGTTACAAGCCACCAGATGGGCGCTGACAACGACACCATCACACATGCTGCCCCATGCTGGGGCTCTCACATTTTAACGACCTTGGGGTGTCGGCCGAGCGTGTCAGACTAAGAGAGAGAGAGAGAGAGAGATGGACAGGAGAGGCAGAGTGCAAGGTCCAGCTTATAGGCTGTCACCTGTATGTCGGTGCGTGACAACCCTGCGACGGTATGGGAATAGACACTGGCGGCTATACAGTACACTTTGATAGGGTATCAGCTTGTCTTGCATGCATGCAGAACTTCTCTGGTTAGCCCAGCGTGCACTGTGGGGATGAGAGGCAGTAGAGGAAACACTGGGCACAGCGGCAGGGGTGAGTAGTACTTATAAGGAAGATAAACCCGAATAGAGGAGTGCAGTGCAAGCATTTTAATGTATATTAGACAAATACAGCGCTCGGCAGCTTTTATCCTAAGAGACTCACAACTTTGACATACTGTACATTTGCCCATAGTATAGTATTTGCATACAGTAGCTGAATACAGTTGGTCAGGGGTTTTCATATGATTGTGAATAAAAATCAAGACATTGGCGACACATTCGTACATTCACAACGTCAACAAAGCACAGGCTGCCAACAACAGACCGGAAGGGGACGGTTTTCACCCTGAAAGTCACCTTGTTATATAGTTGCATTAATTGTATTTATGCACAACAATGATGAATACATGGAAATGTGTTATAAAAATGTAAAATTAAATGAAAAAAGTGAAAGAAAAACCCCAAAAAAGTGAAAACAAACAGTGAAAGTACATTATTGAATGCATGGTCACTCAATCACCACCTGCAATACCATCATTGACCAGCAGGGGGTCGAAGTCCTTGACTGCTGTCCTCAGTGCCACAGGAATATCATAACAGACTGAGCTGAGAGCCTCTTGTTGCCCTCCTAGCAACAGGGCAGGGCTGTGTATCCGTGGTCATGCCATGAAGAGAGAGACAGTGCCAGCCATCTTGTTGATTGGCTAAGCAAATCAGTCAGCGCCCCGCTAATTGGATTCCACCAATGGGACTCATAGGGCGAGGAGGTGTGCTCGGCCAGCGATAGGGGTGGGCAACCCGCTGCTGTGGGCGTTTTTACTAAATGAATCATCCGCAATGACCCTCCTCTTGCTACTCCCATCATCTCTCCCTCCCTCATCTATCTGCTCTCTCTGTCTGTATCCACTTCTTTGCCATGCTAGTGTTGCTGTCTCCATGGCATCCGCTAGTCTGTTTCGAGCTGTTTCTGTCATATATCAGGTTTTCCTATAGTTGGCTGAATGTTTGTATTTGTTTTTTTTCTTTGGCTGATAAAATAAAACCTAACGATACATAAAAAACTTGCCGGTGAAAATTAATAACGCTCATACTGAATGCACCTCTCATTTATGCTAAGCTCGCACAACGAGATATAGTGGCAGTGCTGATAGCGCTCTACGTTTATATGAACTTCACTTTTGCAACAGCTTGCAAAGTGCTTATTTATGAGTTCAGTGAGCTGTGCCGCGACTGGGCTGCGCAGGCTTAAGTTGCCTGTGTTCTGCCAGCGTCAAGGTTGCCAGAAGAGAGGGGCTTCTCTGTGTAGAATCAAATTACAATGGCACTTACAATGGTACTGTGAAGTCAGAGAAGAGATTTAATTTTTTGGTTTTGCTAAATTGTTTCTGTTCATGAAGTAGTCAAACTGATTGATGATAACAATGTAAAGATTGTCATTCTTCTGTCAACATAATTGTACGTTACATTTGACTTCGTAATAGGCTAATACGACCTAAAATATTCAAATGTGTGATCAACATTTTTCCAGACACTAGACCAAAAGGGATCCTATTGGAAACACTTACAGTATACTGTATACAGTATATTTATAATAATATAATACAATTATAACAATAATAAAAACATCTATATACTGTATATCTGGATAAAACATTTTTCAATAACGGTGAAAAGATTTTTAATTGTATTTCCGGTATTTCGATAAGCTATACATTACACAGCAGTTGCCACTGAATGATGGGCGCAGCAGTCAATTGTATTAAGGAGAATATAAACTATGTGCATGGTTAATTCCACTACACATGCAGCCAGTGCTAAGCAGCCGTCGGCTGTTTACGTGCCAAACAGTTATGTTAACTCACCTAACAGCAAATGTAAGAAAAAACTCTTAATATTACATATTATGTCAGCTTCCACTGCTAACAGTCCGTCTTGGGTGGAACTTAGCTGCGTCTAATTCATGGGATCACAAAGCCGGTCACACGCAAGCCAGACCGCTACTGACACCTACAGGCAGACATAAATATAGCCTGCATATTAGAAATACTAACAAAGAAAATAACACAGTTGAGAGTTGTTTATATTTATTCACAGGACATTTCATGAGACTTGGCAAATGCATTTTTCAGATGTTTTGGTTAAGTTAAGTTCTGTGGTCATTCTTAGCAGTATTTCTGAAGCTTATATTGCTCATAATGATATCGGAATTCTATCGCCTTGACCGAAATTAAGAAATATATTGTGATATAAATTGTGGCCGTATCGTCCAAGTAAACATTGTTTGTGTTTTATTCATGTCCATGTGTATCTCTCACCTCTGTACATTTTATTTTTCTTCATGTTTTTCTTTCTAACAATTCACAGCCTTCCTCGATGCAGCTCTGCATTGTTGTTCTGTTCCTTAACTCTGTGTGTGTATGTCCGTGCGTGCGTGTGTGTGTGCGCGTGTGCCCAGACAGGCCTGTCTGTGATCACACCTGGCTGTCTTTTCGCTTCTCCTCACAGCATGTTGAATGGGTGGAGGGACTGTGTGTGTGTGTGTGTGTGACTGTCTCGTTTGGCTCCATCTGGGCGTGACGTCAGTGCTATCTGCCCCCCCCCTCCCTCCATCAACATGTCTGCCCACCCACCAGCCCCTTCCTTCCATCCTTCCATAAGCAAGTTGTCCTCTCATCAGTCTGTGCTCCTCTATCTTCCCATTGCTTTTCAAACTGTGTGTCCTCATGCTTTCAAGATCTTGACAAGTATCCTTTATAGTTTTACAGCTTTATGTTTTTGATATGTGTTGACATAAATGGCTGTGTGTGTGTGTGTGTGTGCTCGCACAAACCCCCCCCAACCCCCACCCCCTCCACCCCCCACCCCACTTTCCCAAAAACAAAAACAAATGTTTTTCGGAGGGTCAAAACAAAATGGAGGATAAAAACGTGCAACCCACCTCTCCATTTTACAGAGCCAGTGTTTATTATGTTATAATGTTTCCATTGTGTTCTATGCAAAACAATTTCTGCAAATGCTCACAGACAACTCTGGACCCAATCAGCTGTACTGTCAGTGGTGATATGTCTCTGAGCCATGTTCCTGTCTTTGAGGAAGATGTCCTAGAAGCTCTGCCTACTAGGATTATCTCTGAATCTGGGTGTCAGCTAGAGACAAAAAACAGTTAATCATAAATTTAGGAGCCGTTATGGCCAGGAATCATGGTTGCCTTGTGAGATCTAGCTTGATTTTGATGTAATCAGTTTTGTATTCCTCTTTCTCTCTCTCGTTTAATGTTGTTTTTTCAGTGTGAAATTAACGGAACGAAACCCGGGCTTCAGCGCGGTAGTTGTAATTGTTTGGCATGCTTGTGATGAAACTACACAGCTGGAGAAGAGACTTCGTGCTGCTTGGCATTGCATTCTTTGTGAGCACAAAGTGACGGTTTGTTTGGGCAGCGACGCCGTAAATTGCTATTTGTCGCAAGGTGGGACTTTATCGGCAAAGCCCCGTTGTGTGGAAGGACACAATGTTTTCTGGTGTTTGTCCGTGTCTTTCTTCTCTGTTTGATATTGGAAAGGAAATGTTTTTCAAATTCCAACGGTGAACGCCATGGTTTCCCAATGGAGGCTGTGCACTTATGCAAATGGAATGTAAAATACTAATTTGGAGGGGAGAATAGGAGACAGAGATGGAACAGGGAGAGCTGGTTGTGGGGAGGGCTTTGAACAAGTGGAAAGTGACTGGAGACCAGGGTGGGGGGTTGACTGGAGCGAGATGGAAATGGAACATCAAAGCCAATTTGTTTGGATGCTGCTATGGTAAAAATCCCTTAAAGGCCTGTTGTCTATAAATGCCATTATTTTTACTTAACAGAGTAACTGCCTTGGCCAGACAAAAGGAAAGCAGAGGACACTGGCATTCAAATGGCCTTTAATTTTGTGTCTGGCCACTGGGAGGCAGAGCGATACTAAAGAAGGGTTCCCCCATCCATGTCCGGTGCAGGGTGGGTGGGTTTGTACCACACAGGTCATTCTTAATAGGTTTATAATCCCCCTACTTATCTTAAAAGATACACCTTTATGGAGGCTGTGTGTAGACTGAACACATATGAAACATGTTGTGGAACAATACATGTGGCCAGAGTGTCTACTGGCTTACTAGGAGTCAAAGCAAGTGTAATGTTAGACAGACAGACAGAGAGTAATTTGGCTAAGAGTGTAAACTAATTTTTTAGTATAATAAAGCAGCAGGGATGCTGTTCATTTGTCATCTTCCTCTCCCTCTAATTTGCTATTGCACCCACTTTTCTCTGGAAGGGGCGGCCGTTAATTTTACTCTCTCTCTCTCTCTCTCTCTCTCTCTCTCTCTCTCTCTCTCTCTCTCTCTCTCTCTCTCTTTCTTCCTTCCAGCTAAATAAGTCTTATTTTTTCAAAGCTGGGCTGTGAGAGAAGTAATGGATGTAATTAGGGCTGGGACGATTAGTCGACGTAACCGACGTCACCGGTTACTAAATACGTCGATTTGCTAAATGTACCGTCGAAAAATATACCTATAACTATGCTCCGATCTGAAAAAATAGTGCCGTCAATGGACTGAGAGGCAGCAATGAGCTGCGAACGCGCTTAGTAATCCTGAAACCAAAAGAAGAAGACAAATGTGTGGCATGATGTGTGTTTGTGTGTACCTACCCTAATATATTCACCGATATGTCTGTAGCAGATTAATTTGGCCCGGTTTATAGCCCGTGACTTGGTAAATACCAGGCGAGCAGCAGCTAACAATGTTAGCATTAGCACTCTGCTAGTTGAAGCGAGTCACATGCATTGGTACAAAACGTCAACGAAAACATCGCGGGACACAGTGAAAGAGCTACACGCGAACATGGATCCATTAAAGCGGAGAAAAGTAGCGGCGCTGCCTAAGTTTCAACATGTACAATCACAACGCATGCAGCTCAGCTCATCTGCTGTGTTCGAGCGCTGTCACTCTGTCTTAAAAAAACACTAGCGGACGCTTCGATTTTCCTCTGGCGCATAGACCAAACATGTTTACCCCCGCTGCCCCCCTACCCCGCTCTATAATCTCATCGATCTGATGAGATTGTGTTGTCAAACGTTAATTTGTAGGCCATATTACTCGCGTGTTGTCA
>JAODOY010038022.1:0-20788 GCA_025399855.1 Forbesichthys papilliferus
CTCCACACAGGCCTGGGAACGCCTCGGGATCCCCCAGTCAGAGCTTTCCAATGTGGCTCGGGAAAGGGAGGTTTGGGGTTCCCGCGACCCGACTCTGGATAAGCGGATGACGATTGATGAATGGAAGATGCATGTTTCCATTCTCAAAGCCAGCATAGCACATGTTTCCTATTGATACTGAGCAATACAATTATACCGTCAAGACAACACGATTATGATAAGGTTCCACACTTGCCATATTGAATATATATATCTATTTAGATTTAATGTAACTTTTGGAGAAAATGTGTAGATTATTCACTTGCATTAATGTCACTCACACACACACATGTATGTAAAGTATGTGTGTGTGTGTGTGTGGCCTTGGCCTTACCAACGCAGTTGAAGAACGGTTCCTTCTTGCACTGAGTGGAGCAGCCGTCGCCGTTCACGGAGTTCATGTCATCACACTCCTCTCCTTGGGCACTGCCAGACAACACCATGTGCCACTTTAAAGTGCCATTCTGCCTCATTTTAAACGGGTCTCAGCATTCAAATTAACACAGTCGTGGGACAATGAGATGAAAGTAAGCAAATGAGGTAACACGTGTTCCTTAGTAGATCATTCAAAAGCCTTTAGTTAATGATGAACTAATAATGTTTACACGTGTTGGAAGTAATCCATTAACTTATACAATTTACTTATTAAAGGTGTAGCCAGCTATTGCAAGCTAATTGTAAGATAATATACTTTTTGGCAAATTTACCAAATATCTCTTTGCATAGTGCTAGCTTACCGATCGATCTCTGAGCATGCTGAAATAATCAGATACTGTGCTTCGTGAATAGGAACATAAACAAAGTGGTGTAGTACTACTCTTTGCTTCACAATGTGTTTCAATGTGTGAGGCGGCGTTGTGGATGGATCATGATTTGAGTATGTATGAGTTAGCAAGCTTAGCAAATTAGCAGTATACTGACCAGTGACCACGCGTGTGTGTGTCTGTGTTAGTGGGCATGTGTGTGCGTGTGTGTGTGTGTGAGAGTGCATGTGTGTGCATGTGTGTGTGTGTGTTTGTGTGCGAGTGCATGTGCAGACTTACCTCTGGATGCGTCCGTCACCACAGTATGGCGCCCCAAGCTGGTGAGTCAGCGGGGGAGAGGGCACACTCTCGCTGCGGCCGGACACCGTGTGCACCTGATAGGTGTAAGTCACACCTGGCAACACGTCCCTATGGCAACACAGGGAAAGGAGGTGGGGATGGGGAAGCAAACACAGTATGTTTTAAGGAAGAGTCATAACAACAGTTTCACTTCGCCGTGAGAATCAGTCTGGAGAGTTTGGAAATCGAAGTGATTCAGGCCGGTAAACCTCGTGTGTTGCCAATCAGCGTTGTCGTTTAGCTACGGGCGTGGTTTAGGTGTGACGTAGGCGACCTGGAAATAACTTGAGTGGGTTCAAACCCCAGTACATTATGTCATGGGTTCAAACTGGTTCAGAGGTTCATCTGTGAACCACTTACTAGCTGTGTCTCTATTCATAGGCTGCTTCCTTCGGATTGAAGGCATGGCCTTCGCAGGCTACGGAGTCCAGAGTGAATTTTTTTACATATGTATAGTTTTCGAGAACCCAATACATACATTTTAAACCATATTCCTCCATGCTGCTGCCGCGGTTTGTACCTCCATATTTTATTTAGTCACCTGGTTGTGGCGCGCAATGCATCTTGGGAAAGGCAAACCCTTCGCAGCCTGGGTAAAGAAGGCTGCAGTTGTCGGCCGCATACGATGCAGCCTTGTAAATGAGACGGTGCGGTGACGCGACCGGTCTTTGAATGCTGCCTTTGAACTGGGACACGGCCACTGTATATGCCTCTGTAAATCACACAGCGCTTTTCAGAACGGGTCCAAATGTATTTCTCAGACACTCTCTGGGAGGGCGGAGCTAACTCAAATAAACCAATCAGAAAAGAGTTTGCTGGCTGTAACATAATATGACATGGAAATAACGGAACATGTACAGCACGCACACATAAAGCAAATGGATTCTAAAGAATAAACATTTATATAATATTACATATGCAATTTCAATTTAACTTTTTTTATGTTTCCAATTTGCAAAATGTTTATTTATCATGACTTTTTAAATGTTTAAGCACAGTCTGGGTTGGAAGAAAGTCCGCAGAGAAACAACATCAAATACATCTGTAAAGGTCCCACAGATGTAGTGATACTGTACATATATTTACAGTATACCATTTTGAATGAGTGGTGTGTGTGCGTGTATGTGTGCATGTGCGTGTGTATGTGTGCGTGTGTGCGCGTGCGTGTTGTGTATGTGTGTGCGTGCGTGTGTGCGTGTGCGTATGTGTCCGCGTGCATGTGTGCGTGCGTATGTGTGTGTGTATGTGTGCGTGTGTGCGCGTGCGCGTGCATGTGTGCGTGCGTATGTGTGTGTGTATGTGTGCGTGCAGATCTAAAAACGCCTGCTCCTCTGTGTATACAGACACCAGTGGCTGAAGTCCCACACACACACACACACACACACACACACACACACACGCACACACACACACACACACACACGCTATATCCCCTAAAGTACATTCCTGCGCTGACTCCAAGAGGTGAAACCCAACACGCAGGCCCAACACACAGCACATGTATAGCGTATCCACGGCCTCGTTGGCACATGGAGCCATGGGGTGGCCTCACATCCAACACGCAGGAGCACAGCCAAACAAACAAGATCGAAATCGACCGCTGTATGTTGTAAACACGGTTGGGAAGTAACTCATTACATGGAGTCAGTTACTATGGAATCAGTTACAGTACTTGTGATCATTTACTTAGTTTGCGACTGATACAACTGTAAACTGTAATAACTGTTTGCCGCGAACATAAAGTTTGAGGAGGATATTCTCGGCGATCACACATTTACGCTGGAGGAAGGGTGACAGGTTACAAGTTTAAAACATTAAGATATGTTTAAAATTTAAAGTGCATTACAGATAAAATGCATTAATGTGTATTATTATTCAATTGTAGGACCCCCTGGAAAACGAGATGATACATCTCAAGGGGTTTATCCTATTGAATAACAGCAATTACATCTAATACATTTACAATGTTTACAGAAAACATTCAAAGCAAACACGCCACGAACACACCTCTATATATCATTATACTATCTACGGTTCAAGTTTCTCTGCCTACATAAGACAACATGGAAATGTATCACTATAATCGTATTATAGTTGCAGTATGTTGACATTTTACCATATTCTTATTTTGAACAATTTTGGGATCGCTTTACAAGGCACGCTGTAACAATCTCCTAAACATGAACTGCGTCACTTTCATTCTAAAACACTGTATCATGACGTTTCTGCTCCTTATCGGAACGTAATTCACAGCCGGCCTGCAACAGTTCATGCATGCTATAAGACAAGTGTGTTGGATGCTTGTTTTGACAGTAGTAGGCTACATTATAATGAAAGGGTTCATCAGTTTAACTGCCTCTCTACATCTCTCCATGCTTGTCGACTCCTTTACAATGGATTATTTAGTCAGCCATTCCACCCTTGTCTTTTCTTAAAATGACAATATTGTTTATCGCGATTATTTATAATATTAATATAACGACCAAGCAGTTGTGAAGTGAACCAGCTCAACTAAATGCTGTTGTGGTCGTTACCGCTTCAATGTACGGCATAGGACAAGAGCTCTTCATGTATGGTCAACAAGGCCAGAAGTCTTGGACAGCGGGTCCAGGACCCCTAGGGGGTCCTCAGAGGTACTGCAGGATGTCCTCCAAATTATTTAATCACAAACTAATTTTCTTCCAAAAACGCAAATATGTGAAAACACACTGTACATAAAACATACAATATAAAAGCAACCTAGAAACATATCTGTAAATACTTATTTTACATCATTTTTATACATTGCACTCACTGTGTGTGTGTGTGTGTGTGTGTGTGTGTGTGTGTGTGTGTGTGTGTGTGTGTGTGTGTGGCCACACTACACATTAATGTTTGCCCGGCAAAAAATAGTTCACACGATAAGTGCCGTGATTCTAACTGCCAACTTTGGCCTCTTAACTAGGCCAAACAGCCACGAGCTTCCCCATACATCGTCCCACGTGGACTGTCAATCATGAAGGGCTGCGTGCATAAGGCCGTGAGCACCCAGAATCAACAGGCTGCCATGCTGTACGTTCCAGCACAGAGTGCCTGTATCTCTCACACAGTGGTAGTGAGAATTTGGAGAAAGTTACAGGAATAATAATAACAACAAGATGGAGCATTGCAATGCAGTTCAGTGGAAGCAAACATGAAAACGCTTCCAGTCTCTTAAATGGGCGTGTCACCAACAACATTGCAGAGGCTGTTGTAGACAGTGCCCAGAAAGCTACATCTACCATGCATGGCCTGAAACAGTCAATTTACCTAACCCTAACCCCCAAAACAGTTTGCTGCAGAAATACCTTTGTGTTTAATATACTTAAAACACCCCTTAACGCCCCCAGAGATAAATTATGGGCAACAGTAGTTCCCGTTGACTTGCATGGAACGCTGGGTCGTTCTGGTCTGCATAAAAGGTGAAAAGTCCCACACCCCCTTCTAAAAATCTAATTCAGAAGTGACGTCCGTTGAGACCACTGTTTCCAATCTCTCTGGTGATACTGCACACACACACATCCACACCCTTCTCCAAAACCCTTTCTTCTACTTTCCCACGATCCCATTAATAAAAATGACAAATTTACACAGTACACTTAGTCTAGATACACCGCCCCAGATACACGGTTATTAGAAATTCCACATAGGATCTGTTAACAGCAAAGCCACAAAACAGGCCTGATCCGACCGAGACACATCTATGTTTAACATTATTGCAGTCTTGGCAGAGCGCTGGCGTGATCCAATCTTGCTGTTCAAAATAACCCCCTTCAAATTCAGTTAGGTCAAAGTGCGGAGCATGTTGACGGAAATTCTATCCGCAACACAGCATGTATGGTACACGTACCTACGGTAAAGCACTGGTGATCGTTGAATGTAGACTATCTGTTATTTAGGTCCCAAATGTGCAGTTGAAGATGACTTCCTGTTTACATCCTTCTCCTTCCGGTGTGGACATAAATATGGAAGTGGAAAACATTAAATATGACGCATGGTTTGAGGCTGAGCTGCTACGTTCGACATGAAATATAATATGTAGTAAAAGAGAATTTCAAAATGTTCCAGATGTTTCCAAGCTGACTGTTTATATAAGTATCCATGTCACACATGGGAAACACTCAGGTATTGTACAAGGCCTACCCACTCATGTAAGAAGGCATTCATGTTGGGGGGGGCGGGGTAACTCATATGGTGCTTGCATGAAAAAAGGCTTCTCTCTGAGGGTCAATGCGGTGTTGCGTGATAAGGTTTCATCATCTCACTGATGTCCAATCAGGGTGTTATCTCATCTCGGCCTGTGTGTCCGTCATGAGGACATGCAAAGGAACTCCCAGGGGTGTTGGGCTGATTACTCAAATGTAAATTGCATAAATGTTTAAATGTGCCTGTTTATTGCTTACTTTATACATTTTGTTCATGCGTGCGCGTGTGTGTGTGCGTGTGGAAGCATAGTATATGCGTTTGAGCGTTCACTGAATGCGTTTCCCTTTCGCCAACGCTTGCTTTTGTTGGCTAACAGGACTCCGATTACTGGAAGTGAGGAGAGTGCGTATATTAAGACCGCAGAAACAACAATCCGGGCGACGCACCTTTTGTCCGCACGACACCCTGCTTGTGCTTGGCCGCGCTACACTAACAAACACGAAGATGGACGATGAAGATAAACCTAACAACAGCCAAGAGGGCCTCCCTCATCAATGGTCTCATCTGAAAGGCCCTTTGTTGTGTCAAGTCAGCCGGTCGACACTCTCTCTCTCTCATTGACAAGTTGGAGCGCTCTGGTTTGCTCTCATGGTG
The DNA here is from genome assembly GCA_025399855.1 of Forbesichthys papilliferus. Lineage (NCBI taxonomy): Eukaryota > Metazoa > Chordata > Actinopteri > Percopsiformes > Amblyopsidae > Forbesichthys > Forbesichthys papilliferus. The sequence goes on from JAODOY010038022.1 coordinate 5,961, forward strand.
TCACGTCGCGAGCAGAGAGCAGCTTCTCCACACCAGCTGTCAGTCAAGACTCATAATTCCTGCCAGAGAGGAATGACTGGCATCATTTGGTTCAGTTGTCTCGGGGGGCAACAGCACACACTTAGATATATTAGAGATAAATAGTAATAGTGCACAGTGGGCATTGTTAGCAGGGTTGCCCACTCTCTCTTTTTGTCTCACGCAATATGAGGAAAATACAAAAAACGATTCCATTGACTGCAATGCATCTTAAGCCAGAAAATACAGCTGTTTTGGTCAGTTTTTGTCAATCACACATATTCTCACGCCAAGTACGGCTAGAAAGTTGGAAACGCTGTTGTTGCTGATCTGTTAAGTTGTTTTTGTTAGAGTCGTTACACATTAGGGCGGCACATGTTGCTGTCTCAACACTTCATTTGTTTATTGTACTTAAAACTGAAGTAAAAGGTGAATTTTAATGAAATTTGCCAGCAAGCGTTTCAGCCACATCCTAAAGCACCAAAACGTTAACGTTAACGTTTGTGGAGTTTTGGAGCATAGCAAGACGTCTTTTTAGCACAGAAGATAATATGCACGTCATTATTTATGAATGGGGAGGGAGATGGCGCTCGGTAGGTGACCGGACCTCTGGTCTTAGATACAAAATAAATGATATGATTTACTATTACACACAATGCAGGCTAACATCGAGTCTGGGCCAGTGCCACACTCATGAATAATTTACTGGGTGGAAGAAGGAATTATTTTACAACATTAATCGATAAACGGCAGCCATGACAACCTCTGCCCACCCCCCCACACACACACACTTCTCTTCACCCAACAAAACAGCTATTTAAAAAGAGAGAGAGAGAGGGAGGAAGAGAGAGAGAGTTTGGCCTGAAAGATAAGGCAAGAAGAGCATTTTATGCCATAAAAATAATATTAAATTAGACATTCCTATCAGAACCTGGCTAAAAATGATCCAATCAGGCATAGAACCAATTGCCCTATAAGGCTGTTAGGTCTGGGGTCCGCTGACCAACCAAGGTTTTGTTAGATGGGATAAACATCCAACTAAGACTCTGCATGCAGAACCAACAGAAGAGCCCCTTAAGTCAACTTGTCCTGGGGCTCTGCTCAAAAACACACCTTACCCCAAAACAGCAACATAGCCACACCCAAACTAATTATGAGTAAACTAAAAGAAAACCATTTGACACACTGGAAGGAGGCAACCAACAAACAAACTAATTGGATTACTACCTTTCCCTGAATAGAGAATACACTGTAGCACAATACCTAAAAACTGTAACAGTAAGAAAACATTGGACCGAGCTATAGAGAAAAGGCCCCATAGACAGACCTGGCTCCCAAGAGAGGATAGAATATGTGCACCCTGCCCGCAAAGCGAGGTAGAATCGGAGTTGCACTTCCTAACCACATGAAAAATATATGAACACATTAGAGCCAAATATTTCCTACAGTTCACACACACACAAAGAATTTGAGACAAAAACTAAATTCAGAAAAACTACCATACTTATTATATTTTTGTATATTTAATTGAAAACACAGCAGCTCGATTTGTGACCCGCTGCCATGATGAAAGATAAGCCAGTGTTTCTTAAATTAATTATACCCTGATGTATGTATGAAGTAGTTATTTTCCACTTATTTTGCAATGTACAATTTTATTGTATTTCTATTTATTTTTTCTTTCTAAATGATTTAGCAGTGTTGGGTAATTCTACACTAATGCAACATTGTAGTTGGCAATGTACATTTTTATCTTTTAGTTTATTTGTTATTTTATTTGTGTTACTTCTTAGTGATTGTAGCTATTGAATAAATGATTGTTCTACTGTAAAGTGCTTTGACACTGAACACAATTTGCTCTCAGCTGATGGCTCAATGTTAGAAATAGCAAAACAATAGACAGAACTGTGATTTTAGCAATTTTTTGATCAGTCAGTGTTTATTTATTTCAACTGCTGAGGCAATGTAATTTATTTTATTTATTTGAAATGTTTTATTTCTTTGTGATTTTAGCATCTGTATAAACCCGTATGCCCATTATTCTATTGTAATCATTGTTATTTTGTAGTATTCATGCCAATAAAACCTATTGAATGGGGGGGGGGGGAGGGAGAGAGAGAGAGAGAGAGAGAGAGAGAGAGCAAGCATACAGTGGACTGGGAGGTAGACATGGCAAACTTCAAAAACCTCCATTTAGTTGAGTGTAGGGGTACCTCTACATACAGGGGTACCAGTACAAACAGGGGTACCAGTACAAACAGGGCTACTTTACATACAGGGGTACTTTACATACAGGGGTACCTCTACATACAGGGGTACCAGTACAAACAGGGGTACTTTACATACAGGGGTACTCTACATACAGGGGTATCCCTACGTACAGGGGTACTTTACATACAGGGGTACCTCTACATACAGGGGTACCTCTACATACAGGGGTATCCCTACGTACAGGGGTACTTTACATACAGGGGTACCTCTACATACAGGGGTACTTTACATACAGGGGTACCTCTACGTACAGGGGTACCTCTACATACAGGGGTACTTTACATACAGGGGTACCTCTACGTACAGGGGTACCTCTACATACAGGGGTACTTTACATACAGGGGTATCCCTACGTACAGGGGTACAGGAGTACTCTACGCACAGGGGCACCCCAGCCCCGTCGGTATAGCCCCCGAAATCTAACAGAGTGCAGTATTCTTCTACAAGTGGGTCAGGGCAATTATAGTAAGACCCAAACAACCTCAGACCAAGAAACATAACTCCCTTCTTCTCAACATCCCGGAAAAACGCGACCTCTGAAATCCCACTTTTTTGAACGCGGCCAGCTCATCCCTGGGAAATCTGCTTCCTTCCCATTGTGATGGGGGGGGGGGAGTAAGATGCGTTGGACGCATTTTCGGTGGGTTTTCTCAAACACCCAGACATCCCTGGGACCACCACGGCCCTATTCCCACCCTCACTCAGGAATATGTTTCACATTAAAGGGATTACGCAAGGCTCAGCACTAATGCCCAGCTCTTACTGGAGACAGAGCATGGCAGTGAAAACAGAGATGAAGAGGCTACTGATCAGTGAGGCCGTGGGGAAGACCTTGCAGCTAAAGAGTGAGTTCCTGACCTGGAAACAAAGCGCATACACGATTTTTATTGCTAAATGGAACTACAGCAGGTCTGCTCCAAACCCACTCATGCAGACGGAGGCCGTCGAAAAACAACTAGCGCTGGAACACAAAGCTACTTCTCACAATTAGCCGGGAAGCACATAAAGCAAAACCACGCTATGCTGCCAAAGTAGAAAACCAAAACATAAAATACAGGCCAAGGTGAGGAAAGAATACATACTTCTTTCTTCATTTACTCTCCAGCAGCAGAGTAAATAATGCGGGTCAAAGAGGACATTGAGTCCGTTTCATCACAGTCAACCAAGTTTGTTCAAGGGCAGTAGCGTTTATCTGCACAGCCGGTTAGCTAGCTAAAGCCCTGCTAAAGGAACGAATATGGTTTTCTATAGTGTTATAAGCGTTAAAAAAACAAATCGCTTAGTTGCTATAATATTGAGCTTGTGAAACAGTATGCTGCTAGATACAAGTATTTAGAAAAGTTTGCTATTTTCACCGTCTGTGCAAACAGGAAGCAAACAAGAGAGTGTGGCTGTAGTGTTTCGAAGGTCCGAGGCAACAACGAGGGAGTAAAGAATAAAAAAAAGGTTTAATCGAACAGAAAGTACAATACACAACAGGCATTAAAGCAAAATAACCCGCAAGGGTTACATGGAACACAAACACTTTAAAGCAATCATCCACACATATGAGACAGGTGTTGGAGTCTCTGATTGTCACCTGTCTCAGATCAGCTGTCAGTACTCCGGGGAGCGCGTGCGAGTGCGCGCAAGAGCGGCGGGCACTGCCCCTCCCCGGGACGCAGTTACTGTAGTTTCATTAATGATAATTGCACACAACCCTGTGTTTTTATATGTTTGTGTTTTAGACGTAGTTCTAGAGATTTATATTTTCCAAAGAAGTCTGTCAATGTGTCTCCAGAAATAGCCTACACACTCACCTGACCAATCCCAAGCCCGCCTTTTTTCGCCCTGTCCTCCAATGACAGGAGCGAGTTTGAAACCCACAGAAACCCTGTCAACTGTCTGCTTTCCTGTTATAGCAATGTTGTCCGACCTAGTTACAGTAAGTAAGGGGGGGGGGTTGGGATCAGTCAATTCGGAGTACGGCTCACGTGCAGTTTCACCGTATGTACTGGGGCACTGTCATGGGGCACTGTCGTGATGGTATGTATTGGGGCACTGTCGTGGGGCACTGTCGTGATGGTATGTATTGGGGCACCTTCCCTTGGGTAGAGGGTTTTCCTCACGTCCAGGGGGTGAGAAGCCAAGTCAGGTTTATATAAAGAGGATCATCGTTAAACCTCTCCACACAGTTGGAAAAGAGAGAGAGAGAGAGAGAGAGAGAGAGAGAGAGAGAGAGAGAGAGAGAGAGAGAGAGAGAGAGAGAGAGATAGCAGTGTGACGGCAGCAGGTACACTGTTCTTCCCCTCGCTCAGATTGTTTGTTCAATAATGAACAGTAGGAGGGGGTCGGAGGGGTTGGGGAGGGAAACGACTTGTAGTGATTACAGACCCTTGCTGAGCTAATGGCTAAACCTGCCCTGCGTGGTCGCTTTCATTAAACAACCATCAACAAAACAACACAGCCTTTACCACTGGTGCAAACAAAGGTCGCGGTGTTGCACAATAGAGCTCGGTACCTGGCTCAATGCAAACCCCAGGAGAATTCATGCTATTACACTACAGCCCCAAAAGTGAGGCATACGAAATTGATAATGTGCTGAAATTAACTCACCTGTCTAATGGAGACTGAATTACTGACATTAGTAGACTCTTAGCTACAGCATACAGCAATATATTTCCTGGCTTGGCATATTGTAAAATGGTTTATGTCGTCTTGACCATTTTAAAATTAAACCACAATGCACAACTATAAGGAATTATTGTTTGCCTACCAAACTGAATAACGTCCCCAAACTCACAAATGCATGTCCTGTTTGTGACGGTACATGTTCATACTTAGTGGCGAATACTCAAACCAATCAAACCTCGTGTTCTACTTTAGCTCAATGAAAGATATGACTGTCTCCAACCAGGCAGAAAACTGCAACATGTTGTTGATAGTGGGGTTGTGTGGACAGCAGGATTCAAGGCTTTGACTGTTTACAGAATTAACTTCCAAACTGCCTTCTGGGAGAGCGGCGTGCATCTCAGTCCCAGATGAATAGAAAAGAGAGCCAAAGAGAGCGAGAGAGAGAGAGAGAGAGAGAGTTTGACTAGATTAACAGGGATTTCTCCTCTTTTCATTTCTCGCTGAGGTCGGGCGAGCTTTCCCTGGCGGAAGTGTGCTAGCGGAACAAAACCCTGACTTGAATCATTGAGATGTGGCGGGTTGGGATATCGAGCAGTTCAAGCCACCAAAATAAAATCAAATAGATGCCAGGACGCTGGCAGAAAAATATAGCAAGGGGAAATATGCAGTGGGGACAGCAGTTAAGGTGTATATCACTACTGGGGCTAAGTAATGTGGACCCAAGTGCATATTCCTATATTTTAATGCATAAATAAAAGGCCACACCAGTTCCGGTTGAGGTAAAGGAGAGACTATAGAGAGGGAATAGAGTGAGGAAAAAGGGGAGGGGGTTGAACTTTTTGTAATAACCTCATTAGCATGTTTTTTGAAAAAAGGGCAAACATACTTTAATGTGTTGGCCTCTCATTTCCATACATATTGAGGCGTGCCACGCAATGAGGGTGTCTGTGCGTGTGCGCTCTGTCTTTGTGCATGTTTGTTGCTTTAACTTCCTTTTCGAGAGACAAAAATAACTCTTAATGCATTATCTCTCACGCTCTCTGAAAGCCAACCGCTCGTGTGTGCACGTGTGTATATTCCTCAAGGGAGATTACTGTAAACGCGACGAATCAGAAGGTGGAGAACGTCTTTCTTGTGTCTGCACGTTGTGCCGTCTTCATGACGGGTCAAGAAGGCATCCTCTTTGTGGGAAAACCAATTTGGAGCGATAACTTCACAGCGGGATTAAATGCCGTTGAAAACGTAATGCCACTTAGTAGCATGCGTGCTACTACACTGCCATTGGGCACGGTGTTGGGGTTCGAAGGTTATTCAACGCTCAACATAGAGTCAGGACAGATGACTTTGAAAAGACTGGCTTTGAGCGCATGGAAAGGTCAAAACATACAGCGTGATATGATTATATATAGATCGTTATTGGATAATAATAATAATGGATAGACGTAGCACCTGTAATAAATACATGTTACTGTGTCTGTTGTTCTGAACTATATTTTAAAAAAATGTTCATGTTCTAAAATGCGGTTCTTTTGTGTGTAAAGTCAAACTGTACATGGGCGTGCGTAGCAAATACCAGATTAGCCTACACTTTCTGTACACCTCTGATGTACAATGCATACTGTGGTTCAGAGGCTCACAATAGTTACTCCTCATTCCAATTAAACATCATCTTGCACATTTAAGTGCAAGATAGGATCTGAACTTGATGCAATTAAGTGCCCTGGCATCGTTAGGGCCCCTTAAGTGTGGTTGCTCCTGCTGTCAGTAATGAGGCTGGTAAGATGTCCTCCCAGGTTGCACTAAGCACTCAGAACATGGAGCCCTGCTCATTAAGGTGGGGCCCCACGGGAAGGATAAAAATGAGCAGGGTAGGACCCACAGGAACAGGCTCCATTTCATCTTGGCCTCGCCACAGTGAGCAGAAGATGAGAGCGATAGAGAGAGAGAGAGAGAGAGAGAGAGAGAGAGAGAGAGAGAGAAAAGTCAAACTAAGGTAAGCGGAGACAGCCTATAAGTGAGTAAGTGAGTGAGTGAGGTAAATGCATATAAATAGTGTTGGATAGGTCCACCTCTCACAGCTGACATGCAACTGTCCACATAACTGTATAGGAGGAGGGGTAGAGTATGTTGTGAGCCTAGGAGCTCTGCAGGAGGGAGGAGTAGGGAATAGTGCCAGCCACTCAAGACCGGACTGCATTCACAGCAAACACCTATTTGTTTTGGACGGACGATTGAGGGAGAACAGTAGTAGCTATCAGGTAGACTGTAGACAAGCTAGTATTCTTCTGGTTATGATCAACAACTTTTTTACAAATGGATAAAGGAAAACAGGACTTGTTCCCGCAAAAATATGTCTGTCCTTCCTGACACTCTTCGTCACATTTCAGATAATGAACCAGGTCATGGTTCTTATTGATTTGGTTTAGTCATTACACTACCATCTCTGCTCTCTTTTACCCCTTTTGCTCTGTGTGTGTGTGCGTGTGTCATCAACCCATTACTGTTTTACTTCTGTTTTTAACACGTTTTTCTTCATCTGACGTCTGCTGCCTTTGTTTTTTTTTTAACCCAGCCTTTTCTAACACTCCATTTCATCCATTAACCTGTGCTAAACAGAAGGAACTTTCCATCGAATTGCAGCATTGGATATACAGTAAATCACAATGTACTGTGCAGTTATTTGATACCTTTATTTAACAGATAATAGTTATGTATATTGGACATCTGCCCCAAATATTGCATATGTAAAGCAATACTTTATTGTACACCGTCTTGAGGTTATACTTTAGAGAATCCCTTTGTGTAATTGTGTGGTAATTCAGTTCTGGGACATTGTTCCAAAAGTTGAATGATTCCTAAACATCAAGATGACAGTTTCTTTTACACCGCTCTTAAGAAGAAAGCAGGCACATTGTACCGACTGCCAAAAGTCCCATTCACTACCTTTGTTGAAATAGTGCAACGTTAACTTAAAGTTTCACCATAAAAACACTGAATTGCTAATTTGTTTAAATCTCCACCATGTGGCTTCTATCTTGGAATTTACCACTTTTGCTTTCGTTGGCTGAGACCTGGGAAGTCACATCATCAATCGTGCACGCAGCGTGCTGTGGAAACTGGCACAGTGGTCTGGCGCTGCAATTTTCAGAATTCATTTTAAACAGTTGATCCATATTAGATTACCAAAGACTAAATACTCCCCGCATTGCTAATATGGTTCAAATCCAAGCACATTCTAAATGTTGTAGAGCTATATTATATAATCACTGATCACTTTATCTTGATTTAAAACATTCCATCACTTTTTTTTTTCTCCATTCAGTGGAAATCTTTACTCATTGAATATTTTCTCCTCTCCAATACATTTTTCTGAAAGTTTGATGTAGGGAGATTCGGTGTAACGTCGGTGGCTGCGCAGCCCGCCGTCACTTGTTGCATTGTCCTCAATGCACCCTAGCCACGCATTCTTTTGTGTTGATTGTTTTTCATCTGCAGCTGTGTGGGTGGAGGGGTATATAGGTTGGCGTTTGCCTTTTGGCTGCTGTGGCCGTGTTGTTTTACCAGGCTGCGTGAAGCCCCTTAATTAAAGCGTTGGGCGTAAACTTGAGACTGTGTTCCATGTCTCGGCGTTCTCTTTCGTCTCCGCATGCTCTCACCACCCTCAACATGTTACAACCGGTTTGGGCTTGAGAGAGTAGAAATTCCTATTACAAATTTTAATTTTAGAAGCAAAGAAAAGAATTACATGCATTTGCAATTGAATCTGAACTCATTCCCGAGTCCCCCATAAATAGTAGAACTTATATAACCTAATTATAATTTACAGCTTCATACAGTACCTCTCATGATTGTATTATGTTTGACTTTGCTGTAATGACGGAAAAAGTACTCTGTGTAATCCACAACTGTAATTGTGTTTAATTGGATGTAATTGAGTTTTAAACTATTCTATGCAACGTCAGGGTCACCAAATGAATTTTCTCCACTATCTGTCTTCAGTGTCCTACCTTGAGACAAAGTTAGAGAGAGAGAGAGAGAGAGAGAGAGAGAGAGACGGGTTAAGTGTCAAGTGACTCTATTCTCCCATGAGGGAAGACTCCATCAGAGCTCTGCTAATGAGCGGACTTCCTGCAGGGAATTCACCAAATGGACTAATTTGTAATTGATTCAGTGCATTAATTACCATCCTGGTTATGCCTGTGTCATGGTTAATATTGGGCCGATCTGACAGGAGTAGGAAGGCCCTGTCTGCTCAGGGAGCGTTTGCTTCGCGACGGCCATTATTCAATTACGGCGAGACCTTATTGGCAGCCAGGCAAGTCTTAATCTGAGATTAATCGCTTCCCTTGTGCATTGCCGCTGTGGGCCTGGTGGAGAGCTGGGTGGGGTTGTGTAGGGGGAGGGAGTGTTTTAGAACCATAAAGTGTGTGGATAGTTTTTTATTAATTTCCTGGTAACTAAATCTCTATTTGGCATTTAGTTGGACCGAACGCACAAGAGTAAAGTTGGAATTTTAATGACTACATGACAATTCACTGCATTTTCTTATCACGTAGTGATTGTGTCACAATGCAACAACAGCAAATAAAACATCTTTACAACTGTAAAATCACTGCAGTTGAGGTAAGACCATTCAACTTCCAGTCTCTAATGTAAAGCTTTTTTACTGACTGAAAATAATGTAAGGTACATTTATTCCCTAATAATTAATGCACAATAACTGAACTGAACCAAGATTGCCAGCGCTGCATTAATGTGATGCTCAGTCAAAACTAACAGTTACCAGTGACATTATTAAGACTGTTTTGTTGAATAGCAGTATTGCTATGTCAACATCAATGCTATGCTGTATAAATAGTGTATATTGACATACAGTATATCACCTTTTGTTTAATAAAATGTAACAGTATCTGTCACTTGAAAACACAGAACAAACAAGAAAGAACAAAGCCTTCAGTATAAAGTAAATAAGCCATCATTTAAATATAAGCCATAAATCATTATCACGAGTAAAAAAGCAAACAAACAAAACATTGCAAATAACTGTGGTGGGCCTGGCATGTGAACATCTAACAGTTATGCAGACCTTTTTCATTAAAGCTTGTTTACATTATTTGCTAAAGCCAACTCACTCTATATGGTTTTGCAAGGTTAGGATATGAGAGGTGATGGCACTTGGTCCAGGCTGGAATGTCTCTCTGTCGAATGGAACACAAAGGCCTAAATTGGAGATGTAATTCGGCAGCTGAGAGAGGGATCAGTTTGACTGGACTCCATTCACGAGTTTTCAGGTCATTCAGTGAAGAGACTGAGCTCCACAATCATGTTGGTGCTATACTGCATTTGTTGTGCCCACTGAGCATCACAAAAGCCCTTACATTTACACTGAACTGCGTGTTTCCCTATTGCAATAAAATTCAAGTGAACTGAATGAATTTTAAAAGCCAGTAAACACATTGCAGTCTCTGTATTGTACCTAATAACAAATAAATGGGTGAAACTTCAGGAAGAGACCAAAGACAGAGCTGGGACTTGGGTTGTGTTACTTTGTTTACATTTTTATGAAAACAAATGAGTTTCCTCAAGGAGAATATCAACATGCTTTATTTCTGTAGCCATTTTCTACAAATGGCTACAGTTGGCTGGAACAGCCAAATGCATCTGCTGTGGTTTTTTATAGCCAGCACATGCGCTGAATACTCAATATCAAGGGCACGTGTAATGTGTATGTGACTTGACAAAACAGACAAGATGTTCCATTTTCAGTTTCAAAACAACTGGAGTGCCTCCACTGTACACCGCCCCCTTCAACAACACGGCCTGCTTTCAGCCCTGAGCGAGCAGAGAACTGATAAACCGGAGCTCTCTCTCCCTCACACTTGATTATATTTCTGCTTTGATCTACAGCGGCCGTTCCCTAACTATTCTGTGTGGGCCCAGCAGAGCACAACCAAAACAATACCCATGACCCAGGGCACACCCAGGCTGTGTTCTTCCCCTTATTGCTAATTTTAACATTCCTATGTGATGGGCAGGGGCCTAAAACTCACTTTGTTGACTAGGCAACATATTTGTCTAGGGCTTTATAAGCCTTTTGCAAACAATGCATGCAGTCTTAATCACGGTCAAAGCTACCTAACAACACGTTACGTTATTATTCTGATTACATTTGCAAAGATGCGCGAGCATTTTTCTTCTTTTGGGATTATCACTGAGGCACCAATCACCCCCTGGGTGAGCTTGGCCCATTTTAGCACCAGCTAATTAGAAGTCGAGCTAGACAGTTTAGCTCAACGGGCTGTCACACTGAGCTATGGTCTTCTAGCGTCTTCTGTCCCTCTTTGCTGGGCCCACAGATAGCCTGTTCGGCATAGCTGTGGGGGCGCCGGGGCCATGCTTAATGGCCCTAACAGCGTTATTAGCTAATCAAATTTGATGGGCCTCGTGGCTCTATAAATGTAGGAGCGCAGGAAGAAGAGGCATTGGTAAATGATAAGGTGAGTCCTCACTGTGAGACTGTATCTGTCTTTTCATGCGGCCCCCAGTGTGCAAGTGGTTTTTATAATGCTGAGTATCTTGTAATACTGTATGACCTGGCGTTAAGGCGTTCAAGGCTTATCTAAATAAGACACAATATATGTTTTTATATCTATTGTGTGTGAGACTAAAAGACTACAGTATACTACTGTATACATTTGTCTCTCCAGTCAGTTTTGTCGGCTAATTTATGGTACCACGATTCTATATAATCATATATAATAATATAAAATGTTCTAACTAAAGCATCTACTCCCGACTACAGCTTTAGTGTCCCAGAATGCATAGCAATTTGTGGCAGATAATTTGCATCGCTTAGTTGTGAGCACATGACTCAAAAAGTACAGTAAAAGCAATAATAACCCACCATAAGTATATGGGGATGGAAACTCATTGTTTTTATTACAGTAGTTAGATTATTCATAGCCAGAAAACATCTTTAAAATAGTATCAGAACAATAATGGTATTAGGTCAAGCTGTCATTGTCATGGTTTCTTAGCCTAAACCAGAGGGCTGTGCATTGAGTTCACCCCAAACACACATCAATCATATAATCCTGGCCCATCCAGCTTGACGTTAAGGGTTTACTGGCATCTGTAAATCCTACGCTGAATAACTACAGATCAAAAAGCACCACTAGCATTCTGACAACACTGTCTTTCATGCCAGTGTGAATCAATGCTTGGCACAATGAAAGTGTAGCTTTATTAATGATATGATTTTTAAGATTTGCGTCGCTCTACTTAAGAATTATACTGGCTACCATAGGGGCATGGCCTCCGAATGGATGCCAATTGGAAAGACATCTCATAAGAAGACAGATAAGAAGTCATGGTCAAAGTACTGTAGCTTCATTGTTTTTCAGTGTGATTTTGAAAATGGTATGCTAATTAAGTCGTGTTAAGAAGATACCAATGCTTGGAGAAAAGGATGTTGCAACCAATCCCATGAGACCACACGACACAGTTAAGCAATCGTTAGGATACGACATGACCCAATAGTGAACCAGTTGTGACTGCTCTCGGTGGTTGGTCTCGCCTTGCATGGCAGCAATCACCATCGGTGTATAAATGTGTGTGTGAATGGGTGAATGTCGAGCAATACTGTACAGCGCTTTGATTGGCCGGAAGGTTAGACTAGCGCTATATAAATGCAGACCATTTATCATTTTACCAAATGTAAAGTTCCCATTATTATCCAGATCAAAACAATTGGGATTATGCCTAAAATCATCCTAAAATGGGACTGAAACATATTTAAATGACTTTATCTTAGATTGTCTTATGAAACAAACAAACAATTTATCTTTGTTTAAGTGTGGATACAATGTGCAAGCTGAGCCCTCAGCTATGGTGACGATTAACAGGAAAGATGGAATCTAATAAATACATGAGCAATATCAATACATACAAATACGCAACGAGCTTTTTAAAGTCACTCGTGGAGATTGCCTCATTCATGAGTATCCCGATAATGGTAAATCCACCACAATAAAATTATCTGGATTATTTTGATAATGATAATGTCCCATCTAGTGTTCACACACACACACACACACACCTGCACTGGTAGCAGAAGCTATGGGAGGAGAACAGGGGTGTTTGGTCATACAGGGCAAAGTTGTGACTGGCTGTGTCAGTTCTACCTTACCACGTGCACGCACTGCGACAACAACAGCCATGACCAAGGACAGTGGTCAGACAGACAGACAGTGGGAGTGCCAGAGCCTGCTGCTGAGGCCCTCCCACTGTCTGTTGCTGTGTGATCCAAGTTGACACCTGGACATCTGACTTGCAGGTTGGTTCAATGTTGGTAAAATGAGTCTTAAAGATTGTAAGAGAATCTCGTCTTGGACAATATAGCTGTTGTTTTGTGTGTGTGCCGAACATATAATCTGGTGTTTCTACATAGCCCTGCCTCTGTAAATGAACACAAACTAAGTGGTGCAGACCGCACCACACAATGGCAATGTGTGTCCAATGTGTGGGGTGGAGCTTTTTCTTTTTGTTGCTTATTTGCAATGTAGTGACGTTTTTTATTGTTTTCCATAGTTGATAATGGTGCATAGCACAACCTGTTAGTGAGGTAACACTCTACAGCATCAACATTTTCCCCCAGGTCTAATCATTTAAAAACAAAGTTCACAAACAAAGATATCTTTGAAAATCGTAAACTTACAGTATCATACATGTCCAGAAATCCATATTTGTAAACCAAACTTTCTATAGGTGCTTGTACTGTAGGTCTATATTAATTTTAGAAAGTTGTAGACATTAAGTTGCTTACTGTAGCCAACTGACGGTAACGAGTTATGTAATATAATGCGTTACAAAGTGAGTAACAGGTAACGCACAAGTCTTTGACTGAGTTAATATTATTAGGTATTTATTTTTAAGTAACGTACATTACTGGTCACAGTTAGTCAGTGAATTCAACGATCGACTAAAGCCTTGTAAATAATACAAATACAGTACATGTTGCCTAAGCAGTATAATTTCCTGCGGCTTTGGCGTAAGATGTTTGCCTTTGATCCATGAACCGGGTCACCACAACAAGCTAGATCACTATGCTTAGCTGGACGAAGCAGAGGAAAAGAGCCTTGGGAGCAATCGTGAAAAAGACCGGGACAAGAGTAAGTCTTGGATGGGCTTTTACTAATGGAGGAAACAAATTCAGGCTGTTGCAAACATATTATATTATCCTTACTGATGTTAGCCTACTATCAACTGTCAAGGCTAACGGGAAAAACTCTGACAGCACTGCACCTCTCTGCCAATGTTATTTAATAAAGATTGCGCTGAACAAAGATAAATCTCTTATTTGTAGTAAGAAAGAGTGATGTAGCATTCTTTCATATACAGTATAGATAGAGAAGGGGGGAGAGAGAGAGAGAGCGAGAGAGAGTGAGAGAGAGAGAGAGAGAGAGAGAGAGCACTCCTGTGTAGGATCTAGGATTTAAGTTGTGAAGCTGCCTGTAACTGCTGTAAGTTATGCCTATTGTATTGCCATTATTAAGTGCCACCAAATAAAGAAACCTAACAATGTGGAAATCCCCTTCAAATTGTACGATCCGCTTTTTCAGAGTTCCTGCTCCTGTTGTGCCGTTAGCTTTACTGACACCCAAAGGCATTAGACTGTAGGCTATAGTTATATGGCAGTACCTTATCGATGTCATCCTTATTTGTCCCACAGTTGTAATTTTTGGGATGATTATTACCTCATCTAGTCCCGTTTGAGGCAGGCATGTCAAGACATTTCTCATCATGCTAATAATGTATGATATCTCACACCAAAACATCTAAGCCTTAGAAAGCTTGCAATTGTGCAAATGCAAACCTATCTCAGACAGCTTGGAATACATGACACTATTTACAGTATGTGCATTGTA
>JAODOY010038033.1:0-20787 GCA_025399855.1 Forbesichthys papilliferus
ATGCAAAAAAGGCAAAAATTGTTCCATAATAATTCACCATAATACAGAAAAAAATGTGTTATGGGGGTGGAAACCCCCAGACCCCCCCCCCCCCCCCATGTTCAAACTAAATCTAAGGCCATGACCTAAAGAATGCATGCAAATATACACAAACCATACTGCAATGACCACAGTATCAAGCTTTTGCAATGAGTTGAAGGGGAGAGACCACAAGCAAGGACCAAGCATGTTTTGCAAAGAGGAAAGGCCTCAGTCCTTTTTCATGTCTTCTCCCACCGCGCCCAGTATTAAGGGAAGCACTAAGTGCAGTTATGTTGGGCAAAGTTAGGTTGCCACATCTTTATTTGGGCACCATATTTTCATTGAATAATTTTAACTTACTAAAAGACTATCTCTAATTATTTCAGTGAGAGAAAATGATAAGCAACCACTTTGTTAACACCAAGGGCGTCCACATTCTGGAGGGCACTGTACAAACACAGATATAACAATATTCTATGCCAATAGCTCCTCGATTGAGGGAGCAAAACAGATTTAAATAAATGAAAGTGGTAGATGGGTCATCTGTTTAAAAATATAATCAGATAAGACCAGTTTCATTTAAAAATGCCAAAAACAACTGCATTTCATTTGATCTGAATGCTAAATAATAAAATGTGCAGGAATATTTTATTGAATCAAACAACTGTTTGTGTCCCCAGAATGGAAACATTATGTTTTTAATTGTGTTCCTCTGTGTGTGTGCGTGAGAGTGAGAGAGAGGGAGAGAGAGAGAGATGCAATGTTCTGTGTAATCCCATATTAATATTTTTGCTGCTTCAGATCGCTTGACACCTGCTCCAGCAGTTGGCTAATCCAAACATTTAAGGGCAGTTATCATTAATCCATTTATATATTGTGGAGAGAATGAGCCTTAAAAAATGTTGTTCTTTTGTGAAACCTATGAATATGTTTAGTTATGTTTTAAGGAGACTTGTGACATACAGTAATTTACTGTATGCAATGATAATCTGTTTCTGTATGTTGGCAACAAATCCTCAGGACTAAATGCTATTCAAAAGACACAACAGAAAACCTCCTTTTCTTTTTATATATATATTTAAATATAGTAATGTTATTGTAGCAACACTGTGGTTACTGCCTGCCTGCCCTCTCCGTTGGACCAAACCAGTTGACAGTTATTATCCCTGTAAATGTGGCATCTACTGTACACAGAAGATTATTAAAAACCTAGAAAGGCTTTTCAATAGTGAGTAGGGAAAGGCTGCAATGAATGGGCAGCAAGATGAAATATAACTGCATCATAGTCCAATAGTAGCAAAATATTTCTTTATATGAAATATTGAAAATGTTCCATATGATTATGAAATATTTTTAGGTTTGAAAAATACATTCCATAGAAAAATGATTAATTTATATATGCTTTTATTTTTATTATCAGCACATGCGATTACTGTACTACTGTATTTTAATCTGCATGCATGTACATTGTACAGTTGGTTAAGTATTGTGGTGTATAGCCTACTACATGGTAGTGTCAGTATGTTTGTCAACTTGTTGCACTTAATAAAGTAGTGTTAACCAAGTATGAGAAACTATGAACATGAGGGGCTGAATATTTCCAGCAAGGGAGACAAATTTGGTGTTGCATCCGTATTGCCTTCACAAAATGCCACTCAGTATTGTGTACACAGACACACACTACTGTGTGTGTAGTGCATTAGTAGTGTGACAGATAAGAGTAGGCCTACACTTGATTAAGATATTCTTTATTCCTATGGTGAATAATGAAGGGGACTTGAGGTGTTTTTGGTTAGAGCCTGAGCAAATGTGTGCACACAGAACCTACCAAACAGATCCCCAGGCCTCCATGACACATAGAACCCCACCCTTTGACATTTCCACAAATGTCATCTATGACAATCTATAAAAGTTGCGGGAAATGAGTTCTCCTCTGTTCTCCACTGAAATGCCAGCTCTTCTAAACACATGGAGCAGACACTTATCACGGATGGTTACAGAACTGTGTTCATCCCCTTCCACTGTGTGCCAGGGTCAGGCATAAAGTGTTTGCTCAAGTGCTTTTCTCCACGGGATTGAGATTCAACAGGCGGGCCGCCATTTCAATAATTGTTCTCAAATGTCTTCCTTAACATCATTACTTGTTATCCCACACATATTCTGCTGAAAGCGCGCATGTGTGTGCCCGCGTAATGGAGGGCAATTATGTGAGGCCGGGAAGAATGAGTAGAAATGCAACATAAATGGAAGAGGAGAAAACACTTTATGGAAATTGGCTCATTAACGCCACGAATGGAAAGACTGAATTGCAACTACCTTGGGACCAAGATAACGGCCCTGTGTGTGTTGATATGGGAGAGACATTCTGTGACAAGATGGCATATGAAGAGGGTTAGAAAGTCTACAAGATTTCCCACAGCTTAAAGAATTTGTAAATTCTTCTAACAAATTATTTTGTTTTTTTTATCCCTTTGTGGTTATGGTAATGGTTATGAAGTCAACTAGTGATTTTACAAATTCTTAATATCAAGACGTGCTAATACCTCCTGTTTAAATTTAAATGGATTAAACAAGTATTTAAAGAGTCTTAGTGTTCTTGGTCAAGGGTAAGTCAAAAAGGTATTCTGTCATCTCAACCCTCAACTGCATAACTACACATATGATTCATAACTGAACACTTATTTAATAAACTCAGACCACTTCTCTTTTTGACACTTGCCTTGTTTAGTTGCTAAGCAACACGCTCAAGCACAACAGGGCAGCTCTTCAGTTCAACACCTTGATAGGCAAGTTCCTATATTTTGACACAATCACATACAAAGAAGTGTGAATCCATACATGGGTAAGGGAGAGAGCTCAGAATAGATTGTCCTTCAAAGTGTACCATAAACAGTTGTGGGCTTATAAGAGCTGCCTCTTGAATTGAGAGTGTAGTCATTATAGCAGTATCACACAAGTGATATGAATGAATATGAAATGAAAAACTACTGTAATGGATAGCAAAAGTCAATGTGTGTATCATTTTTAAATTAAATATTTCTTTAACAAGACCACCAGACAGCCACTCTGGGCATAGTAAACTGTCAAGGCCAAGTTGTTATTGAAATCAAGTCTTCAAAGTGCATCTTGATAGAATGGAAGTGTGGTTTGTAACACATTTTGTAGAATGGCTCTCAAGAGATGCATTGCAATCAGAATGCATGCGACTCATTTAGCCACACTTGTGTCAGGCCTTGACCACTGATTTACTGGGACACAACTATGCTGTTTGAGACACTGATCAGGTTTATACAATGTTACCAGTGATGGTAGTCCATACTGTAGACCACATATAGTAGCCTACATTTTGTGACCAGCCATTATTAGATTTCAGAACAAGAATTTCAACTGTTCTACTGTAAATGTATACATTTGCTCCTAGTGAAGAGACCTAAGCACCCAATTTGAGAAATTATGTTAGTGTCCTTGCATGTGTAAGCTTCTTAGATCTATCATAAGGCATATCTCAATGTACAAAACTGCCCTTTCAACAGCTAGATCTACCTACTACTCTGACATCAACTCTGATAAAAACCACAAAGTTATTTTTTCAACAGTTAAACACTTACTCCAACCTCGATAAGTCCTATGCCCACCCCACGCCTGAATTGTGCATTTCATTTCTGGACTTCACCTCCATCTAAAATCATCCGCCACCCCTGCTGGGAACCCATCTTGGATGAAGACGTCATTGGACTCGACCTACACCTCCTGCCTCTCTGACTTCACTCCGGCCACTGAAAAGTACATTACTGAAATCCTCCTGAAATCCAAATCCTCTACCTGCCAACTTGATCCCTTGCCCACTAGCCTCATCAAAACATGCCTTCCCTCCATCTCTCGCCTGCTCACTGACACTATTAACTCCTCTCTCGCCATCGGCTTAATGCCCCTCAGCCGTGTGCAGCAAATGCTGACCCCAACAACTTCCGCCCCATCTCCAGCCTTCCTTTCCTCTCCAAAACATTTGAGAGGGTGGTGGCCTCCCAACTTCTCAATCATCTAAATTACATTAACCTATTCGAACCATTTCAGTCTGGATTCCGTCCTAAACACATTACTGAAACAGCATTAGTTAAAATCACCAATGACCTCCTCTGTGAGCGCTGACTCCGGCCTCCTATCCATCCTCATCCTTCTTGACCTGACTGCAGCCTTTGACACGATCTCCTCCCACCCTCTCCTCTTGGAACGTTTGGCTGGCGTATGGCAGGAGTCGCACTTTCCTGGTTCTCATATCTCTCAGGCGGCCAAAAATTCGTCCAACTGAAATTCCACAGATCAAGGAAACAGTCTCACTGGCTGACCCTCAAGGCTTGGTGCTGGGTCCTCTGCTGATTATATACCTCCTACCCGTGGGCACGATCATGAGACACCACAATGTTGACATCCACTGCTGCGCTGACTACACAAATCATCACTCAGGCATTCTTCTTCCACCTCCACAACATATCTAGGGTTTTTTTCTACTCAAGGCCTGAAACTCTCATCCATGTCTTTGTCGCTTCCCGTCTAAATTACTGCAACTCTCTACTCTCTGGCATCCCAACAAAATTCATCAATCGACTCCAATTAATTCAGAACTCTGCTGCCAGGTTCCTCACAAATACAAGGCCAACAGATCACATCACTCCAATTCAGATTCAATTTTGGCTTCCTGTAAAATTCTGTATCAACTTCAAAACTCTCCTTCTCGTGTACAAGGCCCTCTACAATCTGACCTCCTGCCATATACTCCCTCCCGATCTCTCCTCCTCCTCTACAGGGCTTCTCTTTACCCTCACACTCTCCCCATTCCACCTCTCCACCATCAGGCCTTCACCTGCTCTGCCCCCAGACTCTGGAACACCCTTCCCCCTGCACGTATAACATGCCACCACGGTCACCTCCTTTGCTAAGCTCCTCAAAACCCACCTCTTCAAGGTTGCCTAAAACATTTAATTCTTTGTTCCACTCTCGTCTCCCCTCCCAATAAGCATGAATTATTATTTTTCTTTGTATACATTGCCCAAATCTTCTTGATTTAATGGTATAGTTTAAAAATATATATATTTCTATGTCCTATAGTATATATCTTAAAATGTTTTATATTGATCTTTATATTTGCCTATGTACAATACAATGTAAGATGTCCTTGAGTGTTTGGAAAGGCATCCTGAAATAAAATGTATTATAATAATATGGACAGTATAATCAGTCCATCCATAACCAGCTGTTTATGTACAGTATATGTTAATAATTGAACAATACAAGTTTTAGTGTGAAGAGTCCCACAGGCATGATAGTCATTTATATTACCACTTAAATATTAGGCCTACACTCTATACATTCTACACCTGGAAATAAAACATTACCGCAACTTTATAAACATGGTTAATTATTGTTATAGTACCTCAGTTGTGCAGGAGAATACATGTTTTGTATGGGATCACACATTGGTTTCTGTTGCATGTCTGTTCATTCTCATTGTGATAAGTCATATTATTCCCGCTAGATCACAAGTAATTACTTTTTATTTTGCAACAAAGTCAATCACACAGTTACAACCAGAAATTGACCAAATTTATAGAAATTCAAATAATAGTCGCTGCACAAGCACACTCCATCTAAACAAAATAAAGATCTTTCCACAATGTTAGGCTGTTATAGCTGCTTACAGTGTATTTGAAAAACTATTATTACAAAAATATACAATATAGGGTGTACACAAAGCAACACATTGGCACACAGAACAGTACAAAACGCTTAAAAGATTTAAGGAAAAAAGTTATAACAAATGGCACTTGTGTAGCTATGACGATGGGGCATTTCCACTATGATTATCGCTATATTACAGCCGATAAAACGATCACATATATACACTGGGCTGTTCACATCAGGGTCTGTGAGAACTCACTTTCAATATCAGCTTAAGTACATAGTAATATAAAGTAGACAGCCAAATTGCATTATCCACAGTAGCTCCACTAAAATCATTGTCAATCATTTCATGAATTGGGTGAATGTTGAGACTAAACTACTGTTTGGTATGCCTACTCCGTCTTCTCTTATCCTTATCACATCCTGAGAAAGATTCAATCTTGTGAAGATGCTCTCCTGATTATATACCCTTATACAAAGTCTGGTCATAAAGCTTCAATTTAAAAGCTAGTCTCCAATTGTTTATTTTATTTATGTGCTGTCTACTCTAAGTGCATAGACGAGCTGTTGCTGCCCATTCTATGGCTCAACTTACGTAAAAATATCCATTCTACCACATGAAACGTGAGAAACCTTCTTAAACCTTTTCATGAAACATCATTTTATCGTATAAGAGAAAAGCAAAACTATATAACAAGGTTCAAAATATTGTAGCTTAGATTTTGATCTTTTTTTAAACCTACAAATGGTATTAGATTATAATTAAAGCCTTTACACACCCATGTGGCTAGAGGATGATTATTTGTGGCAGTGTAGCATGGAACAACAACTAAAGCTGCATAGGATAATATTGGCTGCCCCACCCACCTGTACTGGGTTCATTGTTGACAGGAGGAATATAGCAGTCTGTTAGCGCTGAACTCTTCTTGACACAGATAATTTCCTCTGGGCCAGTATAGCCCGCACTACTATCCAGTACACAGAAAGAAAGTCTTATTAACGCCTGTGGTTTGTATGTTTCACTAATACTTTGCAATTTACTTGCCATTATAAATAATAAGAAGTTATCCTATGCAACTTCAAAGAAAACAGTATGTAGAATAAGCTTCCCAGCTGTACACGACACGCCTGTAATACCTGCCACAGCAATTGTGTAATACATTCAACTTTGGCTGTAAAAGCACATTGGCTAAGAAAACTATCATTTAGGTCCCGCCACTATTGTAAATGTGAAGCATCTAATCGCCAAGTCCCTGAATCTATTGGGTGGGGGGGGGTGTTAGGCCTCTTCCAGAGTGTTGTGCTCCTAGGCATGGTCGGGGGTGGGGCTGAGTGGCCCGGCCCACCACAGGGCCAGAGCGTTGTCGTGCCTGATGTCGTGTGGGGACACTATGGCCTGGTCTCCCTCACTGTCCGATGCCGAATCCCCGTCGCTGTCCCCGGGCCACGGGAACTGACGCTGCCCGCTGCCGGTGGCCATCAGGGGCATGGAGGGATGCATGCTGGGAGCAGCGACACAGAACAGGCGCTTGTTAGGTGCCGTGAGATGCCCACTAACCCCTCTCCATGCACAGCAGTTGGATTTTCACTTGAATTACTATGGGATCTTTCTTTTGAGTGGAACCTCTTCCACGAGAACTCAAGCTGATGTTGACTTTGGGTATGAATTGAAACCATATGAATTTACAATGCATGTAGGGCTGTCCCAAATACCGTTTTACAGGTTTCGAATACTTGATGTTATTTCCGAACAAGTATCGAAACACTCTCAAAAACACCATTAAAAACACTATAATTAAGTAGAACAGAAATAATATTTGATTCTTCCTGTATTACCCAATAAGAGTGTGTGTTGAATTAATAACCTTGTGTTGATGACACAGTGTAGGGCAGGCAATTACATTTCAACATGTACGTTTATATGGAGACACTAGGGATTAATGGGAAAACATGCATGCATAATGTGAAAAAACGAATACTCGAATCCCAATATTTAAATCGAATACATACCCAAATAACGAATACCCGAATAATCAAATAATTGGGGCCAGCCCTAGATGCATGCACATCTTTTAAGCTGCTGGCTCCCTGCCCAGACTGTGCCCAACTGACACAGACATTCTGAAGTTGGCAGTAGCTGGAACTTGGTTGGTTGCAGTCTTCAGCATGCTCAGCAAACCAACTGCCTGTCCAAATTGACCAGACTAACTGACAGGTCTACTCAGACCTTGGATAATGCGATGTCGAGACAAAACGCTGTTGGAAAGCGGCTTGCTGCTTATGTTATGGCAAGTTGGGTTTTCCCTTACCACAACGCTGCTTTATTGCTTTGCTACGTCCAGAAACGTAGGGAAAGTGTGCAAGCAGCTTTATAACACTTATTTAACTGAACACATAAATACTAAACATAGTGTGTATATGAAAAATTAGTAAACAACTTTGGTATGTTGATGCAAAACAAAATTATGTTGTCATTTCATAGACTACCTGTTGCTGTGAAAAGGAACTAGAGCTTTAGGAGAAACCACTCACAACAATTCAAGCACGATGTGTTCAATACCTGATGCCGTTGACACAATCCCGGTGGGCCTGGAATTGTAGATGAGGCTGCAGTAGCTCCTCATTGCCATCAGGGGGTGCAGTTTGGGTGTCCCAAACTGAGACTACTCCCTCTGTGTCCCCACTAAGCAGGTACCTTCCAGATCTATGTAGAGACAGAGACAAAAAGAAAGTCACGTTGCACAGCAACCGCCCAACCATGTGCTCAGGTAAATAATAGCAATGAGATAAATTAGTCCAACCAATTTGCCTGGAGTGTGGATATGACAAGGCTATTGACAGAAACGCAAGATACAAAACGAAATAAAGGATAGCCTCAAGTCATTAAGGAATAGCTTCAATAATAACAAATATAAAAATAATAACAAAGTCAATAAATATTTTAATTTTCCTGAATACTGCTGATACTACAGTTCTAAATACTGAAACAAGTGCTTTTAATTGAAAAGGTATAGTAAGCGATTGTAAGATAACACACTCAAATTCACACAGTATCTCCTCAGTCTGCTAGTTCACCATTCTGTGCGTGTTGAAAAAAGAATCCGGTACTTGTACACAGCCCTGGTTCCGTAAATAGGAACATAAAGAACACTTACATCAAACAATACCCTAGCCTTCACAATAGCATTGAAGGGAGGGGTGTTTTCGTTTTGATTTCAGTTCAAGAATGACTTACGGTATCTTTAAAGCATTTAAATAAGTTCCTATGGCATTAAACACTCAAACACTAATTTTCTGTCAAAATCAGCGACTGGGATTCACTGACTTAACTAAATGTATTTTTTTATTATTTTCTATTTATATTATAATCAAATGTGACGTGACAGTTTTATTTTTTTCGTGAGAGTGATTTGCTACTTTGACAGTCTTATAAATCAGCCTATTAATTTGCTGCACAGATCACACTTAACTGCTTTCTTACCCTCATAGCCTCATTAACCATCTTATATATGCTGATGACTTGGTGATCATGTCTCCCTATAGTGCGGGATTACAACAACTGACTAGACTTTGCTCAAACTATGGTGTTCAGTTTGACATCAAATATAACTCTAAATAGAGTGTTATTATGATTGTTAGACCTAAGGAAGTTCAGAAGCTAACTTTTCCCTCATTTGTTATGGCAGACCAAGTGCTATGTGTGGTTAGCAAAGTAAGATATTTGGGTATAATATATATATAATCAGGAATGATTCATGTGATAATGATGATGTACAGAGAGAGGCAATGCTGCAAATTGTATGCACAAGCCAATATGCTGGCACGCAAATTTCACATGTGTACAGATGATGTTAAAACAACACTCTTTAAAGCTTACTGCACTCCGTTCTATACAGCTTCTCTATGGTGCTGGTAAGATGAAAAAGCTTCAGGTAGCATATAATGATCCATATCGAATTTTATTAAAGATACCGAGATGGACAAGTGCAAGTTTTATGTTTGTGTCGAGTAATGTTCCCACTTTTCATGCCCTTTTGAGGAACATTATGTATATATTTATGTGGAGGTTGATTGATTAAAAAAATGAAATTATACAGGTTGTGACACAAGGTATCTATCTTGCCTGTGGAAACACTGGAATAAATGTCTGTTTTTTAGTATTAGATACTTTTCATTAGTAGTTGTAATATATATGTTTTCTTGGTGCTGTGTTGTTATAGTTACTGATATGGACCCAAGGGTCTGCAATAAAGTGGAATTGAATTGAATTACCCTGAGCTATGCTAACATATGAGAGCATGAGAGAATGTAATGGCTGCTGGGTGGAGGTAAACGTACAGGTCCAGGTCAAAGTAAATGCGCTGGTTGGTGGCCACGTTCCTCTTGAGAGAGAACACCACCTTGCCTGCTTCCCTCAGGTCCCAGCAAAGGATTTCTGCATCCTGCATTCGCATACAGGACAACACATCATATGCATGTCATGATCACACCAGAAGTTGAATAACTGGCTAAGGCAATAGTAGCAAGAATAAGAGGATAAGTGTTCTCAGTGGCCCAATGGGCTCTGTACTTCATACACAAGACTTAATGACACATTAATCACTTAACACTTACAGCAGGGGTTAAACAGAACCTTCAAATGTGTAGCTGTATAATTAACAGTAAATGTGTACTATAATAAGGGCTGCTAGTGTCAGATGCGTCTTCTCAGCGCCAAAAGGTGAAATGCTACTTGAACTAATTGGAGAGCTGGAATTTGCAGCATCCAGTCTACGGTGTAAACTCTCAATTAAAAACAGTGATTTGCTTTACGGCAACCCCTCTAGGAAGGTGTCCTCTGTTGAAACCCTCGTCAACAGCCTGCCCAATTAGACGGGAGCCAGTGGAGCGCTGCAGAGCAACAAAAAGCAACGTGTGCGTGGACGCGCCGCTACCTTTCGCCCGCCGGTGTACAAATAGTTCCCGTCGGGGGAGAAGAGGATGTGCGTGAGCCCCCCCCGGTGGCGGGCGGGCAGCAGTGCCAGCGGGGTGCCGTCCTGGCAGGAGTAGAGGCCGGCGCTGCGGGCGTAGGAGCCGCAGGCATAGACTGAGAGGCAGGGGCTGAAGGCCAGGCAGGAGATGATGCCCCCCTGGCCTTGCTTCTTCACTGCACCAGACACAGGAGAAGTCACACAGCATTAGGGTGGGGGTGTGTGTGTGTACACATTTGGGTCAATATACTGAAATAAATAAAAGTACTCTTAAAAAACAAACAGTGAATTATTGTGGTCAAAGTAAGGCCTGAGACCCTCGTAGGAATGACTAGATGCTTTCTAGAAGTTATGAGACCATTTAAAATTACATAAACATATTTTTTTTAGAGCAGATAACATTATTTGTGTGTATACAATAGAGGTTCATCGGTAAACAGCACTCCGTTCATGTTTTTGTAAAGTGAATGCCAGCTTATCTACATTTTCACCACTTGACTGTTAAACAGCATGGCACACCTCTTAGCACCCTGTGAAGGTCCCTCGTACCCTTCTACATAGTGTAGAACCAAGGGCGTCAGAAATAGGGGGGACGGGGGGGACGCGTCCCCCCCCAATATCAACGAGCCAAGTATGTGTCCCCCCCAATTATCAGCAAATCCGGAAGGATTTCCTCCACAGATCAATATCACAACATTACACTGTTCAAATAAGCACTGTATCAGAGCAACATGATAAAAATATACCTAATCCTACTTACATATTATGTGAAAAGTACTGTTTATTACCCATCTTAAGGCATTATAGCGCCTCAAAAACATAACTCGCTGCAAAATTGTATTTTCTATTTACATGCCCATAGAGCCGTAGCAATAATGGCTCAATGTGAATCTGCCTGGCGCGAGTCCTTACCAATCATGAGCTGGCTTTCACTCATGGTGCTGCGCAAAATAGAAAACACCCCCTCATTGATGTGATTGGCTGTTCAGCCACCAAATTTTGAAAGGGACAGACATCTATATAGTTAGTCGTGTTAACATAATAGATATATGTCTGCACATTGATGTAGAGACTTGCATTTTTGATTACTACTGCAGGCAATGCTGGTATACGGCCTAGTTTGTAGAGTGATATAACTAGATCAAACCATCAAACACAGCAATGCAGTTACGCTCCTGTCTGCCTAACTTTCACAAATAAGACTGAAAGAAAAAACGCACTTAGACAAACCCAACTTCCAAATTCAGCAGCAGGCAAGTGATCAAGAACAACCTTACACATGGAGCTTAAAGGATGAGCATGTCATCTTGGAAAAACCAGTAACTTTTGATGTTGAAAGATACAATCGAAAAAAAAGCACCGCCCCTTGCCTCAATCATCCAACCATCTGCATGCCTTTGGTAGAATCCGCGGTCACGATAGTGCACAATGAAGCAGAGTACGCGCAAGAACGTAGCTCACGCAGACAGACAGTTAGGCCAGCTAATCGCTGATTTCGGTCTGAAATTTATGACTGTGCGCGGTTTTCTCATTCCTGCGAATCGTATTGTCAGAGCATTTAATATTGTCATTGCTATCGGGGTGTAAAGAGAATTTCAAGACATTTTACTAAATGTGCTTCTGAAGCAAATGACATACTCATCCTTTAATAGCTGTTGTCTGACTGACTCCATTTGCCCAGCGAAAGCTGTGCCCTGCTCAAACACAGAGGCAGAGGTGAGCATGGGCAAACGACCCCTTGCATGTGACGTGTGGCATTGCAACGCGATAATGTCACCGCTGCGCTATGAAACCATCAGAAACCCATTTTTAGTTTGCGCTGCTAAACGATGGGTTGTCCCTGGCCAGCGCCACGCAAAGTGCTGGCTGCTCGCGTTGCAACCAGCTTGCGCTGCACTGTGTAATGGTGGCCAGCAGGTAGCTGTGCGGTGTTAATCCTCACTCTTCGACACCTCATAGGACGCTCTGACAATGCAGGCCAGGGCCCTTGGGTTTTTGGCCTGCCTTGTAGGAGTGTCCGCTATCTGCGTGGGAGATCGGGGTTCGATTCCCGAGGGGGACGGACGATCTCTGTCACAACTGCATTTTTACGTGTTTGCGTGAATATTTGTGATTTATGTAACCACTTTTAGTGTATAAAAAAAGTAAAAATTGTCCAAATGCTGTGCGCATCAAAACACTCCAATCTCTCTCACAATATTTGCACTTTTTGATGTAGCCTACACTTTTCATATGTTTGTGCATAGTAGGTAGGCTATTTGCAGATAACCCGTAAAATCTCCCTTTTTTATAGCCAAATATTGTTGGCAGCCAGCCAAAACAATGTATTAAACAGGGTGGGCTTTCTACCACCTACTCATCTCATTATATATAGTATAGTACACACATTTACACTGTTCTACAAGCTGTTCAATCACTACTTTACATTGCAGAAAAGTGTCATTTCTTCATTGTTGTCACATGAAAAGATATGCTCACATATTTGCAAATATGTGAGGGGTATACTCACTTTTGTGAGATAGATAGATAGATAGATAGATAGATAGATAGATAGATATATAAATAAATAAACAAACACACACATACACAGACATACATATATACACACGCACACACACTATGTGTATGACCCATTCAGCTACTTTGGATAAAGGCATCCGCTAAATGTCAAATATCACGTTTTCACTCACTTTAACACTTTGTGGCTGGCTAGCACTTACCTAGGGTGGGTCTCTGCTCAAAGTCTCGGCCGGGCCGCTCCGTGTGGAAGATCCGCACCATCTTGTCGAAGCCGCAGTAGAGCTGCGAGCCGTCGGGCGTGAAGCAGAGCGAGTGCGCTGCCGTCAGCTCGTCCAGGTGGTTGTAGGCCCGGAAGCTGGCTCGCACCTGGCCGTAGAAGGCGTCCCAAACGTGCACGGGGTTGTCGCGGCTGCTGCTCACTAGACTGGAGCACAACGCCGGAGGTCAGGGCAAGAACATGGTGTGCTGTGCCAGCATCAGTAGGCTCATGGTTGGAGTGGTCCACTCACAACGCAGAGGTTGCGGGTTCAATCCCCGACATGCCTGCCTGGAAGCAGAACCCCTAACCCCTACTGGCTAATTACAGTCTCCCTAATAGCCTTTACACCTACTGTAGCGCACATTAAGTAAAGCTGCTGGAGGGATGATGTGAGTTGCAATGAGAGCTATCTAAAATAAAAGAACGAAAGAGTGCCCAAACCCAAAAACCCTCTCCGTGCTCCTCCCTTGGGAGCACAAAACTAAACCACTGTAGCTTTGTGCACGCATGCACGCGATTGACCGGAACAATAGATTCACCTGCATTCTTTTAACAGAGGCAAGGGTTATATACTATGAGCAGCCCACAGAGCATTTCTCTCTGGTGGATGTATATGGTTTTATTAACACATTACATACATTACATGTACTGCTCAATCTTACCTACCTCAGCTTTAACCTACCACTTCATGCCATTCCTTCAAAATGTCAAATGATACCCGACGCTCCTGTATAAGAACAACAAACACTGTCCCTGAACGCATAGAAACCAACAGACAGGGCACTTTCTATTGATGAAAACAGGTGAAACATTTTCTTTTCACAGGGCCCACTGCATATACACACACTGTACAGAAGTGCAAAAATATGTCCAATTAATGATTTCATTATTTCATTCAGAGCCAATAGCTGCTAACAGGGGGAGGGGCTTGGAAATAGGAGGGGTGTACCGTGGAAACAGAATGCACTACAGTGTTAAACCACAGCGACCCTCTAGGGAGTGTGGTCCAGGCCAACAAATGGGCACAGCTTCACCGGTAACATGCCCGAGTCTCACGAGACCATCATTATCTCGGAAACATCAGTTTTACTTCGCCGCGAGAATCAGTCTGGAGGGCTTGGAAACCATTGGGTTTCAGGCCGGTAAACCTCGTGTGTGGTCAATCAGCGTCGTCGTTAGCTCCGGCCGTGGTTTAGGTGACTTGAAGGCGAAAAACGACAATGGCCAGAAGTTAACATAGTAGCCTAGATGATACAATATCGCATCAGTTTTATTAGAATGTGTTAGAACAGCAAAGGCTTTTCTCAATGGAAAATATGTTTCCACTCTTCTCTAGACTTTTCTACTGAAGAGTGGATAGCAACTGACTCGCTGGTTCGCAGGTTCATCCAATCACATGCCAAGTATTTACAAGTGCCTGCCCTTTTAAAACAGTTTCAATGGACGGCTCTCCAGATGGATGTGTCTAACAGACACAGACATCTGGTGTGGCAGGTGAAACACACCCTGGTCAACATGTAATCCTGTCTATGCACCCTTGTAAAGATTGTGTGTGTGGAAGGGGGATGGGGTAAGGTGATAACTTCCATCACTCTGTTTCGTGGCCCACCTGACCGGTGTTCGAACAGAGTTCAAATAGGTTCGCAACTCAACTTCGAGACCTTACACTATACACATTCATGTTTGGCAAGGCTACTTTCATGTGTGCAGAGCAATTGTCATTGTGTATGGGGCGCTTCACAACAATGAGCATATTTGAGTTGGGAATGGTGAATAGAAGTCACTCATTAATATTTTTTACTTATTTGATTTGATTTTCAAGTCTTATTTTAGCGCAGACGATTTTCTTTTGGTGTTCACTAACTCTTTGGGGGGTGGCAAAAATTCCTCTATGCGGGAAAAACCCTGCAGAGGGATGACTTTTTCAACTCTGCTTGTTGGCCGCTTAACAAACAAAGGAACAAGGCTGGCGCTCAATTTGACAAAGGGAAATTAGGCCCATCCATTGCTGCCGTGTTCTGTTACAGCTCTATGGAGCCACGGCTTTGTTGCCGAGTGGAGAAATGCCCAATTACAATCGTCAGCTGCTAGCTTGGAGCACTGCCCAGAACACAGAGCAACTTAAGACAGGGGGTCTTTCTTCCTTCTACACAGGAGGTGCCCCGGCAACATGCAGATCAATGTGGAGAAGAGGAAGGAGGGTGGATGTGCTTATATACAGACTGAAGGAAGACAAATGTTTCTGGCAGAGCGGGTGGTTTAAAACAAAGATCAGAAGAAGAAATATAATCTATCTGTGGATAGTCAAGATTCCATTTTGCATTTGTCATCTACATGCACTCGCTCTCAGTGATGATCCAAAGCTCTCGAAATCTTCCTGGCACAGTGTATACAGTGAAACGCAGGCACTAAAACAACCATTACTGTAATAACAGGGGGATAAAGCCATTAACAAATATTCAGACTCAGCTAAAACGGAAGAATTCCCTGTGACCGTGTATGCGTTTTCAATATTCCATGGCATCCCAGAAGTTTCACGAGCTGTGGGAAGTGTGATGGTATCGTCACAACTGGACTTGATTATTTCTCCTAACATTCTGGCAGACTTGTCAAGCCTCTGATGTCGATTGGTGAACCCAGGACTGGGGGCACACGCTGTCAGCTCCTACTAAGGATCTCATTACAGACGGAGAGATAGGGCCTGGATTTGACAAGCACATATTAGTCTCAGAATTTCTTTTGATGCATGACTCAACGTGGACTTTTGAAAATAAACCATATGGGATATTACTACAAACAGACCTAGCGCCACATGTACAAACGAGATTCTATTAAGCTAATTATTTATGGCCGCCATCTTAAAACGCAATGTTTACTACTTGCATGGTCTCTAAACAATAGACTTGCAGTTGGTACTGCCCGACAGCATGCTCATTGGTGCAGCGCGGCACGTTACAACATCGCTATCGTAAGCCACATCATGCATGCGCCATGTCTAACAGCATCACATATAATCTGATTATTTGTTTGTGTTGAAGGCTGTAATTACATAATGATAATTGGAGGCTTGTTGGTTTTCACGTTTAGCTTTATCATCATAACATCTGCCATCCTATGCCTGCTGTGGATCTTGATGTTTCTCGTGCACGACTCTCACTTGGTTGTTACATCATGAACAATAAAGACATATTATTCTAATTATATATCTATTTCTCCAGTCACAGTGAAATCCCTGTGAGTTGGGGAGCTATAGTTATATTATCCAAAAAAGTATTGCCATCGTATTGGCCTAGGAGAAACACAATTGGACACATTGTACAGTGCTGCCCTGCCCCAAGTGGCCGACTTTCGTGATTGCTGCTTGCCTCCATCTTCCTCCCTCGTACTTATGACGGCAACAGGATCAATGCACTGCAGCTCTCAGGCAACCATCTCCATACCCTGCAGTCAGGCTTGGCCATACAGGCTGCTGCAAGCAAGGGGAGGGGCCTCAATGCTGTTTGCCATTAACGATGGAAATTCTCCACGGCAACCGCTGAGCATTAGTTAGTTCTCCTTTTGGCACACGAGCACAAACACAAGGGCAATGGCAGAACTGCACACACAGAGACAGAGAGAGAGAGAGAGAGCGAGAGAGAGAGAGAGCGAGAGAGAGAGAGAGCGAGAGAGAGAGCTGTGAGGTGGTGCAGGCTGTGTGGAGTGCTGTTAAGTGGGGCCGAGGCGTGATGCAGAGCACTGAAGGCCTCCTAGAGCATGGCAGCAGTGTGCATGGGCCCACAGGCAGACAAGAGGCCGGTCCTTCACTCATAACAACGCAGAGAAAAAACACTCCACGGCCTCTCTGCCTGGCTCCTGCATCCAGCGCGCACACACACCAACTGAACGTGGGGCTCTACACAAAATGCCCTGTACAAATGTAATATGAGACAACAAGGGCTCATTCAAAGTAGAATTAGTCTCGCCTCCAAACACCACTACATTGTGATGAATCACATCCACGATAGGCACACAACGACACACAGGGTTCACTCAACCATACCTCTTGTGGCCAAAATGACACAATTACACAGAAGAATGGTCAACACACTTGTCAATCAACGGCCTAAGATTTTAAGTGTGTGAAATTGTATAGCAGTTACAGGGGCCATTGCCATGTCCGAATGTACACAACAGAGTGCCTTCTGAAGCATCTAGCTGCAGCAGTGCAAGAAGTGTTGTCAGCTACAAAAGACAAGATTGGACACTTGCAGTAGGCATTTTCTCTGGCTAATTGCTAGCATTAGATCGCTATACCCCTGCTCTGCTAAAATAAGGACATGAGAGCTTGCTTTAAGGCGTGATTCCTCCGTCAAAGATTACCATCGATCTCCCTTTAATAACACCGGGCGTGGTGATCAGGATCATTTTGTACAAACTGGTCAGATCTTTGCTGATAAACTGCCCTCTGCTCTGCAGACGGGTGAAGGCTATTTCTGCAGCGAGAGCGCCTCCTAGTGCACACAAAAGGACACTATCCCAAACTGTTTTGTCTTCCTTGTTCCTTCCTTGAACACATGTAATAGCTCAGGATATAGTAACATTAATATTTCACACAATTCATTCATTAACTTAATGTTAGTAAAATAGCCTACAGCTTACAAAATGAATGAGTTTTGCATAAACCATCTATTCTACTCGTTTGCTCTTCAGTAACTCTTACAGCCTGTCTGAAAGGTAGAGAAGGGACAGAACAATCTAGAAGATTGTACAGGGCTTCTGCAGGCTTCATCAAGTTAAATTTAAGACTTTTGAAAAAACCTTTAAAAATGCAATTTAAGACCTATTTCACACCCATACTGGCAAAAATGTTTTACAATTTATATAAAAGGAAAATCACAAAGTCAGTACTTGCAAAGTAAATTCATTTAGTTATAGCTGGTGGAAATATTATCCGGCATGATATTAAACAACAGGCTTCAAACACGCCCTCATAATATAACTTAATTTACATATAACGCCCCATCCACCTGTTTATATTCCCATACAGGGAAATACATTCAGCCCTAGACATATCCACGGGGAGGATTACAGTGACGTTACAGCATAACCACAAGTTACAAAAACTTAACTAACAATTTTGAAATGTTTCCATGAAGGAAAATAAAACTATGTTAAGCAATGTTAGGCTAAATTAGTTAATCAGCACATATTGATGTAGTCTACCATATGCACCCAGACCAGGGCTGCCCAATCCTGGTCCTGGAGGGCCGGTGCCATGCATGTTTTAGGTGTCTCCCTGCTCCAACACAGCTGAATCAAATGAATGGTTTCGTTAGCAGGCTTCCAACGACCCATTCATTTAAATCAGGCGTGTTGGAGCTGGGCGAGACCTAAAACATGCAGGGCACCGGCCCTCCAGGACCAGGATTGCCCACCCCTGATCTAGACTGTACTACCGGTACAGTCAAGTATTTACTTAAAGTTTTTCAGCGCGGTAATCAAACAGTTTTTTATGCAATGATACAAGTAACGTTAACAAAACAAAATCATACTTTAGGCATTTTAAGATATTTTAAGGCCCAGCGGAAGGTAGGAGGTAAGAGGCAGAGCTCACAAGCAGGACTCTGGATCCAGAGAGCTCATCTTGGGGTACCAGCAGTAGTCATAGATGGTGTCTCCTTCAGCCATGCGCAGCACTGGACTCTGAGAGGTAGAGCACAAATAGAAACATAGAGATACAGTGAGAACACAAGAACTACACCACAACAATACAACAAGCGACACAATACAGATTAAGCTATTTTTAGTGATGGGCCATTTTCATCAAAGGAAGAGTGTGTTTAGAGTATTTGCTATTTAATTAGCATGTGAGACCTCTCCAAGGTAATATCAAGCCATGGTGCGTTATTTGGAATAATGCTAATGTAGGCTGACTAGCCTATGCTACATTATCACCCCAGCATCCTGTTCCACCTTAGTTTGCAAGCTCAAAAACAGCATAATAAATACAAATGATGGATTTGTTACAAATCTTCATACCTTAATGTGAAATAATCATAGACATCAATATTCAGGTAACTGCAGTGCTTCAGTTCTGTAGGGCTCAGACCTATTCTTAAGCAAGGCCCTCAACAGGATGCTGTGGCCACACGTTAGCCACATGTTAGCCAGGGTAGGTTGACATTTGTCACACTCACCAGCTCTGTGGGGAAATCCCAGCTGTTGCTGTACAGCTCGTTAGGAAGGTTGTACACACGCAGCACATTGTCTGCACTGTTGGTCAGAATGCATGAACCATCAGGGGCCCTATGAAACATTGTTGAAGAAAGACACACACATTAGCATTGTAATTCACAGATACTGAACCCTAGAAGTATACATGATCTTTGTGTTGTACTTTGCTTTGTACAAGCCACTACTGACTTCTATTGTTGCCACGCTTGTTTCTGCTTGCATACTTCTAATCCTGTGTCTCCTGCGGTTGAAGAATATCCTGGTAATGTGTTTGAACAAGAATCCTGGGTCAAATGTACATTGTGTCTTGTATGAATCTAATGTTATGGTGGGGCTTGAGCACTTACATTTCTGTCACGATGCTATACAGAATGTTTCATTGTTGCAATAGCAGTACTTTAAAACCTGTTATTAACGACTGGCTCACCCCCCACTACCCTATTCGAAAGAGAATTTTTATTTATTTATTTATATATATTTATATATATATATAACAGTATTATTATACACGTCTGGATAGCCAAGCCTCTCTCTACCTAGCAATGTAATCTAACAACCATTTCCCAAATATAAGCATTTTTCAAAGTCAAGCAGATTAAAACAAATGTCGTAAATAATTCGTAGGAATTATCGCGATTCATTGCCATGACGCTCGTAAAATAATTTATTATTTAAGTCATGTTGTGTAATTTATCTGATATTTTCAGAGAGAGCGCATTTCCGTGGTTCTTACACTGTTCTCCACTTGCCGATAGCAGCATGCCTTAGAAAGATATTTTATAAACGAGACACGAATTATGCCTTTAGAATTAGAAATTGCGCTATGCGCCTTACCTGTAATGCGTTCGTTGGAAAAATCCACCCCATACTCAGCAAAGAATACTTTTAAAACCTTATTCCAACGCTTGTTCAATCACTCGTTTCAAAGCTTGGCATCCATTTTAGAAACAAAAAATCAATTCGAGACTGCGTTTCTCTGGGAGCTGTAGTTTTATTATGGGTTGCTGGTGTCTTTACTAGGGCTAACCTGCTTATATAACGTTACTCTCCTGAATCTCCGAGTTTCCACGAGTCGTTTAAGGGGTCACATGTTTAATTTGGTCAATCACAGCTCTGGCTATTTTC
>JAODOY010038054.1:0-20786 GCA_025399855.1 Forbesichthys papilliferus
GATTGGAGGGTTGGGATGATGAGTGTAACATGAGTGGTGGTATTACTTTATTTTTTATATATTGTATTGTTTTACCTCATTTTGAAATGTTTTTAATGACGTAGTGTAAAGCACTTTGTGTTACACGAATTTGTATGAAAAGTGCTATATAAATAAAGATTGATTGATTGATTGATTGATTGATTGAAAAGAGCACAATCAGATTTATGATGATGATGATGATGATGGGTAACCTACCATGGTGTTGGTGTACAGCAAGTACAGTGAAATGTATAATGTATAATGTATAATGTATAATAATGAGATGTACAGTTATAGCTGACTGACCATGTCATGTCCCATATCTTTCATTGAATTAAACTAATAATGCTCTGGTATTGGTGTGTGCCCCTATTGTTGTCTTGGTAACAGGCTGTTTGAGACCCACCCTGAATGCAAAGACGTCTTCTTCCTGTTCCGAGATGTGGAGGACCTGGAGATGCTGCGAACCAGCCGAGAGCTCAGAGCTCACGGCTTACGGTGGGTCCCCAGCCCTCCCAGTACGACACAGATATCCCAGTACGACCCAGCCCAGTCATAGTTTTACAGCAAACCACAGTGAAACATCTATTAGTTAATGGCAGTATTATAATGGAATGATAATGATCGGCCATACCATATTGCTTTTCAGGTTAAACCTCATGTTGCTCATACTGTACGGTATTATTAAACTAAATTACAGACACAATGTAAGACACTGCACAGTACAGACATTTGCAAGACAACTAGTCGTATAGGGTACAGTATGTTGCTTGCCAAATCACTGGGGATAAAGCATTCATCTCAGGCAATCCTTGGTCATTTCACTGTGTGCATCAGGCCCCTTGTGGTCCTCTCCACTAAAGGTTGTTGCACAGGCACATGTGAGAATGCCAAATAGCCCTTCAGTCACTCTGGTATTAGTACAAATGGTCTGCCATCTCAGCTGGCAGTGGAAAAGATAACTCATCCATCTCTAACCTTTCATGATGTTCCCCACCTCAATGTATCATTGTGACCAGATACACAGACCGCTTATATAAGATTTAGACATAACACGTAACAACTAATCCAACGATTCAGGAAAACAACAGTATTGCACTCTGAAAGCAATCCGTAAGCTAAAAGATTATAGATTGAGACGGCCACTTCAAGTTATCATTGTCAGATAATTGTGAATGTAAATGTTAATAATATGTTAATATACACTAAGGTAGGAGATGAACTGGATCTCTCATTCGTTTCTTATCCTTTAGTGTGATGTCCTTCATTGAAAAGAGTGTGGCCCGGTTGGACCAGCTACAGCAACTGGAGGCTCTGGCCATAGAGCTGGGAAAGAGCCATTATCGATACAACGCCCCACCAAAGTACTACATGGTAAGAATTCATACTGGAGCCACATAAGAGCCATGCCATTTTGTGTAATAGGGCAAATGCATAAGCCTAATGATACTAATCATGGCAATATATAGTATAGTATATATTAATATATACTATATTTAAAGAAATTATAATCACAAAGTTAACTGCTAAATTAAACTCATGAAATGACCCTACATTAAAAGACAAGAGAAAAACAAATTATATGATTATTTGCATGGAGGCTCACCTATGAATACTGTTTGGTTCTAGTATGTCGGGGCCGAATTCATAGGTGCAGTCCAGCCCATTCTGAAAGAGAAATGGACTCCTGAGCTGGAGGAGGCATGGAAGGTAAGGGAACCAGCAGCGGTTCTGGATGTTGTGCCAGGCAAGACATTAAAATGCCACTTTGGGAATATACCGGCAATGTAAAATAAGGTTTATGTCAATGACCCAGCCTTAACAAATTAGTTTTATTATAAACTTTAAAATAATTTGTTAATAGAAATGTCACTTAACCAGAAATGTACACACTGAGAAAGTAGAGCATGGCTCTGTCACATTATGTCATGTCAAAGTCCTGTGTTGTTAATTCCATGCTAATGTTGCTTTAACATTTTACACCAAGTGCAGTCAAAGAATTGGTGTAGGATAAAAATTAAGTACATAAAAGCATATAGACCAGGATTAGGCTAGGCCTATAGGATTTTATTCCAATGTATCACTATATTGGCAGATATTGTGTTAAAGTAATTGTAATGGTTAGTAATTCAGAAAATACGTAAATTTACACTACATACTATACTGCCATCTGGTGGTTGGAACAACCATTATCTTGAATTTGAATTTACAATTTGGACATTCATTCACGTAATTTGTAATTTTGAGCCCTGATTGGAATATGTTTTTGTTTTAGACAATGTTTCTGTATGTGACTGGTCTAATGAAACAAGGATACCAGGAAGAAGAGAAGATGAACAAGCAAATTATGGCTTCCCCAAAGGAGAGACCAGACAATAAGAACACTGCCCTTTGAAATGTCATACCAAACCTCAGACTGTACAGAAATTGTTGCTTATTGTAGCTTTGTAGTGTATTTATCCACTAATTGTCTGCATTTAACTGCACATTTAATATAAACAATGTCAGAGGAAGAGCGGAAGAGCATTTCCTTGTTTTGGGTCTCTCGTTTTCAAACATTGTAAAAGGCGACTAAAAACCAGTTGAAGTTTGCTTTAGTTCTATGTACTATGACAAAACAACAGCAAATATATGCGGCTGTAGTTAATTACTCAATTATGACAAGGAAAGCTAAAGTGCCCAATTAAAAGGTGGTCAGTCTTGATTCTGGAGAAAGCTTGTTGATATTTGAAAAGAAAAACACCTCTCCTTCAGAAGCTCACCCCACATTGGAAAGGCATTGCAAAGGCTAGGCTATTGAATGGTGCATCCTGACAATCTACGTATCATATTTTCAGAGACAGGGCTTTATTTTTGGCTTTCCCCTCAACACGCACACAGACCAGGCAGCTAGCAGACCGTGAGTAGATGTTCGCCCATTCGACTATACATTAAAGTCTTTAACGAACATGTTGCTTTCTCTATATGTAGAATCATCATATAAACATGCTTTTGTAAACTGTGACAGTTTATTTAATTTCTAAATGACTCATGTCCTGCAACGAAAAATAAAAAAATAAAGTATGCTATTATATTTTAACAACAGTATTATATGCTGTGTGTAATCAGGGTTAAACTATAGGTTTGAAAGCTTGTATTACAAAAATGAGTTTGCTATACAACCGAGGTTAAAAACTAAATCTGGAATATTCTGTGCAAAGAAAAGTTCTCATTTGTAAAAATACAAGAGAGAAAAAGCCTGATTGTATGGCATCAACAGGTACATTATTTTTGTCCATACTTAGAGGTTCAAATTATACATTAACTCCCCATTTAAATTTGTCTCTTCAAAATACACATACAAAATCTAGAAATTTCAATTATAAATAGGGACAAAGATATATTATGAAAGGCAATTAATGATGCGTCGTTCTGGCCACACAAAAGCAACACAGTCAGTAAGTTCCTTTACAGAGATGTTGGTATGTGAGGGCGTGCTTTTTCAGTTATGTGACGTCTCCCAGGAGTATTTGACATCTTCACCTCGTTGAAATCCACCAATGACATGAAACGGCCAAGACGACATAATGGTGCAAACAATGGCGTGGTATCAAAGCAGTCCCTTGGTGGATACACTGTGACCACGAGGCTTCTAAAACAGGGCGAGATAGGAGCCAGACCAGTGGTGGCAACCGGCCAAATGAAGCACCGC
Source organism: Forbesichthys papilliferus (assembly GCA_025399855.1). Lineage (NCBI taxonomy): Eukaryota > Metazoa > Chordata > Actinopteri > Percopsiformes > Amblyopsidae > Forbesichthys > Forbesichthys papilliferus. Next base: position 3,713 of record JAODOY010038054.1, read on the forward strand.
CCCCCCGCCCCCTTGATGTTACATGCCAGACTAGGCACCAGTCCCACCTGTATGAAAGTTCTGCTGTTCATTGGGTGGCTTTGGTTTTCTTGCTTTTGCTTTTCTTGTCTTTCTTCTTTAGCCCATCCATGTGAGCTCTAAGGAGATTGGAGTAAGCCTGCAAAGGATTTACAAGAGGACTTTAGGATCTGTGGTCTTCAATAGTTCAAGAGACTCCTACATTTAATTGACATGTTGTAATACTAAAGTAAAAAGCCTACCATCTGAAACTTGATTACGTCTTTGATGCCGACCTGAAAATGGAAAGTAAAGTATACATGAAACTGAGTAGGCCTACACAAGGGCGTGAATGAGTTACGTATGCACACACCTAGGAGGCAAACCAATTGTCTTGATGAAATCAGACATAGAATGTTATACAAAGTTGTGTCCCAAAAATGATATCTAGAATCCTGAAGGATCCTAAACTGGGTGTACAACCCAGTCTACCTACAGCGTGGGTATAAACAATACATCCCCCATCTATTAAGGCAAGCAATCACACCTTAATTGGCTTATTTATTTTCCATTAACTGATAAGAATAAAATGTTACCTGTTGAAAGTATACATAAACACTAAATGTGCCAATTTGCATATCACAAGAATACATTTTCAAGTTGCCCCCCCATTTCACAAGTCTTACAGCCAGACATATACAGATTTTATTTTAAAATATCTTCTACAATTTAGAGTTATAATTACAGTTTTAAATTAATGAAATATTTATATTAACTGGTATGTATAAATCTGAATGTTGGGTCTGTTATCAAAACTATTTTCTGACTGAAATTTATTTGTTGAAAAATGGATTCTCTTGATATTCAAATTAGCACATATTAAATTAGGTAGGCCTACCATCTCAATCAATTACATTTAATTATTGTTTAATAAACTTGTAATGCAAAAATATTAGTTGGTGGGGAGCTAATATTTGTTTTAACTTGTCTTAATAGGCAGTGTTTTGATTAACCCTGTCAAGTCATGTTTATCTAGGGTGTGTTCAGTGGACTGAATGTTCAAATGAACTGTCACTGAATAACACATTTCCTAGAAAACGTTCTTTAACTACTTTCAAAGACATTTGCTGAGTTTAATGGCAAGTGTTGCTCAATGACGTGTACAAAGTGTAGCCGCATTTTTATCTAGGTGTTTTAGAAGTATTTATGAGTAGACGTCATCATCACAATTTAATACAACAACAAAATGTTGGTTTTATTACATCTTTCCACCTTAATTGTATGCCGTCTCATTCGGATATGAAATGCATGAAATTCTGAAACATGTTGACACAGCCATTACGGACATATCCTTCAATTGGAACAGTGTGTTATGCAACGACAGAAGTGGTTCTAGAGCCATGTTGGTTCTACCATCATCCTGTGCATCTGTACTGCTGAAACAATCTAAAAGCAATGAACACAAACGATGGCTTTGTTGTTGTTAGCCATTGAGTGTTGTTCAACCCACAGCCTATATATGGACTGCCTAACTCCTGCTGTTCAGTCCACTGCCGTTCGCGTTCATGGAACTTGCAGCAAACGTTCCACCATATTGAACGCAGGGTTATATAGCAGGTAATCACATTAGTCTAAAAGCGCTGTACAGCCTATATTTCACATGGAAACAAACCCTGTAAGTTCCCAGTACGTAGTTGACCAGATTGTGCACCCAGTTCATGATACAATTTCTGGGTTACAATAACATTCCATCCATCAATCCAAAAAATAAATGTGATAATCTGATTGCATACATACATACAACTGAAATAAATGTCATCATGGACGGATGGTGCAACATTACATATAGACAACAGCTGTCTCTATACACATCTATCTATATGCATCTTAAAAGTAGCCACTTACCACTGTACTTATTTTCTTCTTGCCCTCAGATGCTCTGATGAGACACTTATTGTCTGATGGCTCAAAGGTTTCCGTCTGTCCTTTTCTAGGAATTGGTTTAGTCCTCCCATCATCTACAATTAACACAAGTCATGCATATTCCAAATATGTATGTTTGAAAAATAACACAAAGGGTAGCGTTTGTTTGCATTTGTGTAAGACTGAATGAACAGTTAATGGCCATTTATCTAGAATCATTTACTTACACTTTTTTAATGTGATGACAACACTACCGGAGTTTCTACATTTCTGGAACAACCTCGTGAGCTCTGTGAGAAACTGAAGAAAGAAAGGGAGCATTTTTGTTTAATGAATCATTATCTTAACAGTCACAGGACAACTATTGCACAGAATGGCAATATACCAACCCGAAAACAAACATATGGCTACTGAAACCAGAGACATTTGCTTAAACACCAAATACACTAATGTTACAGCATGCATATTTTATTTGAGCTGATAAGAGCCCGCGTATGACATGGTGCTCTAATAAGAGCGCTGTAAATAGTTTCAACTTAAGTTAACAAACGACATTATAAAAATGGTGTAAGAAGTATTTGCTTTAAGATCTTTAGGTAGTCTATTTGAACATAGCTAATGCTACCCTGCGGCATAGTAGTCAGTAAACCTCCCATTCTCGACTAACTAAAACGGGGACATAATGCATAAGAGTGTAACTAGAATATGTCTTGCATAAACAACATTTGATATATAGCAGTGCCGGTAGCATGAATCAGTCATGGTATATACCACCAGCAGGCTAGCAGACTATATCCAAGTAGACTGACTAGCTAACATTAACCCATACGACCGAGCACACACACGTTTACAACTGGCCGGAGATAGAAGACGCGGATATGAATGAAATATACTAGCCTACTAATGAATTGTGTGGAATTGTATTACCGCGTCATTTTCAAGTAGCACCATGACGATTCACAAATAGATTCCACTCTAAACTTAGATCCGCTACCAAGCTAAGAGCTCAGGTCCGAGTCAGAAGCACACGTATAGATCGCGACGCCCCGCCTTATAAACCTTGACCTACTCTACGATGTGGTTTATAATACACTGCCCTCTATTGCCACGGAGAGCAAATTACATTGCACTAAATTCTAATGAATAAGGCATAGCATTGGGAATTGTTTTTATTGCATACATTTCATTCCATATAAGTACGAGGCGATATGTCTCTCTTAGTTCTTAAAAACTAACCAAAACAACTTAAAATACTGCCTTGACAGTCTCATTAATGTTAATTTACCTTTAACAGCATACAGTAGCCTACTTCTATAGAACGTTTATATAACACACTTTTATAGCAGCACAGTACAAGATTTGTTTTTCGATGTTCCCTTATGTCAGAGAAAAAAGTGTGATTGTGGTGGATGGATGTGACAACTCTTGGAAAAAGCCACTAGTAATCTACAGCCCATTTCTAAATGGACAGTCAGGGTGCTGCCCGAGATCAGAAAGGTACACTGCAAACTGGGAGTTCCAGTCCCTCTCAAACACAGCTCTGAGTTGACTCTGCAGAGCTCTGGTCTTCCATATTGCATGAGGGGAGTGTTGGGAGACTACCAGGCCCACTCCAGCTGTGGTTGAAAAGTAATCTGCTGCCCAGTTAGAGGTACCTGGAAACACAAGGATTCTGTTCATCAATAACTAGGTTCATACATATGAACATGGCTAGCATCTGGCTCGAGCTGGAGTTATAGGACATTACCTTTCTCTCTAGAGACTATAACTTACCTATGTAGGCTACCTTGTCAGTCACCATGAATTTACTATGGTTAATTCTTGAGAAGGGAATTGTTTGGTTTCCCATGGACAAAATAAACAGCTTCTATAAAATAAAATGACAAAACCATAGTATTAATATTATTTCTACAAATATATATATATATGGAATAATATTTTCCAGGCCTACCACTTGGATGCTGATCTTCTGGCTAGGCGAGTGCATTGAGGCTAAAGAGTCAAGGAAAGGCAGCATAGCTGGGTTAGAGCTGCGGCCACAGCTGATCAGCATTCGGACAGTAACCCGTCTTTCAAAGGCAGCCCTTTTGATGGCATCATCGATGGCTGGCCAGTATCTGTATAATGGAAACCAAAGGAGTATAAGAACAGTGAATAGTTAGCCTGGTAAAACGACTCTGGTTTTGCAAGCTCGGTTTATAAATGGTTATAAACAATATATGGGATCTTAGCAGGACAAGGTCACCTCCTAGGATGTTCAAACTGCCCAGCAGGTAAATACTCCATGACAGAAACATCGATGTAGTGTTTGGCTTCCGAGATGATGGAATGGATAGCCTCCAGGTCCTGGGTCCGGGTAGGAGGACAGAAAGATGGAGGAGATCCCTTGGATGGAGAGCAAAATATGAAACTAAACCAAAAACCAGTTATGGACATTTTCCTGGGTTATCACGGGTGACATTGTGTACAGTATGTGTATTGAGTAATAAACACTGGAGACACACAGTACATGTTGTCTTATGATGAAGTAACAACTGGATTTCCCCTGTGGCATTATTCAAATGTCAACTTCTACCTTTGGGATACATTCAAGCTCTCAGCTCTCAGCTTTGACTGTTTTGGTTTTTTAGTGGTGCTGCCGAGGTTGAGGTTATTAGCCCTGTTAAGGAACTAGGATTCAAAGTAGAGAGCAGGGAAATGGAGCTAGAAATGAAACCTAAGGAACTCACTGCAAGGTAGATTCTGCTGGAAACATTATCTGCTTCCACCTCTAGGGGCGTATTCTTATTGATGCTCGTTTCAAAATTTGAGGGCCAGGGTACAGGGAGAGAGCTGTTGTCATCATTACCCATCACCCAGTAAGCCTGGAAGATCTTACGGAGGTCCTCTGCTAGACTGGAACAGTTGTAGATGACAGTCCCCAGTTCTTTAACCTACTAAAGGAAACTTAAAAAGTCACGCCATCCTTTTCAAATGTAGGCTATATAATATCAAAATGCACTGTAAACAAATGTGTAAGTTGCTGTGACCTCTGACAATGATCTCCAGTCCATGTTTGCACTTCCGACAAATATATGTCTTCTGTCAACAATCCAGAATTTACTGTGGAGGACTCCCTTTGTCAGTCGCCCAAAGTTCACTTTCCTCACATGAACTCCTAAAATTAAGATTAATACTGGAATTCAAGGAAAGCTATCTAATTTGTTTTTGCTTGAAGTGCTTTTAATATTTCTACATACAGTATAGGAATGATAACCTGCAATAGTCACCTTTCATCTGCAAGAATTTAAGATCTGTGGAGTTTGTGTGAATGGAGGGAATGCTGGTCACCACCCGGACAGATACATTCCTGGAAGGCAAAGCTCCAAATTGCTGCAGAATATCCTTTCCCTGTCAATAAAACCAATGTAAAGAAATCACTCTTTTCAATACAGGTTTTATTTTCCAGCAGACAGGCCTCTATTATAAACGCTGCATCTCTGCATCTCAACTCACAGGTAGGTCAGAGGTCGAGTTGATATTGATGTCTTCACCAGTTAAAGTCCAATAGAAAGAAGCCACATCCATTGTTTCAGTGGCAATGGAGATGAGATCTTTCCATGCTTTTTCCAGAGGAATCCCAACAGTTACATTATCTTCAAAACCTACATGTCGTGGGATGCTCTCTACAAGGGTAATTCTAATGGGTAAACAGAGATGCCAACTGAATGCATACTATAATGCCTAATGGTCACCTGTCGCTCATGTCTTTTGACAGCAAATGACAAACTGTCACACATTTTCACTTGATATAAATATGTTAAATGGAAGTTGCTATGTCTTCACCTGCATTGGTCTGAAAATAAATTCCTTTTAATTGATTCAGAGGGCTCAACAGATGTTTGATTTTGGAAAGATGTGGGTCTCTCCAACACAGCAATGGCAAGTAGTATACCCAGTACTATCAAACAACCTACTGCTACAGCAATGGTCAAAACGCCTTTGGGACACTGGGGACACAAAAGCTGTTACATTATAAAATGTACACATGTAATAGATGAAATATATCAAACACAATGTGAAAATTATTAAAATACTCCAACCGTCTTGTTTGACACATAACTGTCATGCAGAGTTTTGTACGGAGAAGACATTGTCCAGGTGCTCTGTTCAGAACAGATTTTACTGGCATGTCAGTCAGGTTTTTGATTTATTCCATATGACAATTCCTTTTATTTTTGTACTACACTATTACCAGTTTTAGAAAGAAATGTAAAAATACACTTACATGAAGCTGGTTAGTTATTTTCCTCTATAGAGCTCTCACTAACAAAAACAGAATTTACTAAGCCCTTCCCTTTTGTAGGCAAACTAAAAATATTACCAGCTGCATTGGCCATTTAGAAAATATAGGTTCCACTTTCATTTCATGTTTTTGCATCAGTGATAAAAATAAATCAATCAATGAATACAAGACAAAGACAGAAAATAGATGTTCAGATAAAATTTATTAGAAAGAAAAAAAATTATTTATCACCACCTACCTTATGTACAGTAACCAATTACAATAACACGCTGGGAAAACAAGCAATAAATCAACTTAAATTAACTCATCGTAAACATGTATCAATCAACATCAAAACTGTTATTTGACATGGTTAAACAAATAACACATTTACATAAGCAAAAGGGAAATCCTTATCCCAGAGAAAAGCACCAACACATTGAGCCGGCGATGACCAAAGGACATCCACTTTTTTAGCTTGCGCTCATGTTTGTAAACAAGTACTGTAAATAGCTGTAAGCAACATGATCCCAACTGGCATTGTTAGCGAACCAAGCGTCGATCAGTACTATAATTTCACCCAGTTAGATTGGGGGGGGATTGTACAGACACTTTCATACTCATATTGTGAAGAGCTTAATTATATTATGTACAGTGGTATTGGATAAATCAACTACTCATCTGATTCAAAGAATGCAGCATGTATGGTTGATGGGACCTTGTTAAACTAGTTGTGCAAAATACAAACAAAAAGGGAGGTACTTCTTTGAGCATATACCGTAAATAATATCTTAAGCCATGTACACTTTGAACAAAAGCAAATGACATTCTATAATTATTTTAAATAAAATATTGCTATAAGAAGCAACAAAAATAGCATAGGAAACGAGGGCTTTTATAATATAAATACTTGCGACAGTATATCTACATGTCCTTTACAACAACGTATACATCCAGGTATAATGTTGAAATACTAATAGGAAATACTAGTGTTACTGTGGAACACAGGGACCTGAGAATATTTAGACAGACATTTCACTGCTGTCTTTGGCCTAATCTTAGCAAACTACTGTGTTCTTATACATTACAGCAAGTGAGCTTCATTACCTACATTACATTCAAAATAAAAGACACAAAAAAAGAAATGGGTCTCCAAAAAGAATGTTTGAAAAGCTTAAAAATCTATTTGATTTCTTCGCCTCTCGCATTTGCTGATGCCGGGTTACCAAACCTTCCACCAATGCACCTTTTAAGTCCTTTTGACCACACACACACACACACACTTACAAGCGGCGTTCACCTCAAGCTGGATAAAATAGGTATTTTACACTTCCGGAGAGGGACAAACATGGTCACTGATAAGACAACACAAGACTTCTTGGATGGCACTAGTGGCTATGGATCATTAACACTGGACGAATGAAGCCTTCCACTCTATTTTATGTCAAACCTATCCTCAAAAACATTAACCAGCACAAAGTAATAATCTTTACACTCACCAATAACTGTTGTCCAAGTAGGGGCGCACTTGAGAAATGGTTGCTACGCAGTAGAATCAGATCTATAAAAAGTGTTTTACTGTAATGACTCCTGCTCTAAAAATCTCAATTATTTACTATATCCCCAGACATTGTGATACATCTGGTACCCCTATTGTTTTTAATGCAATGTGCTACAGTCATTTACATTCAGGGTGCTTTAAAAAAAATCATACAAAGTACTAACATTGTGCTTTACATATGAATCACATCTGAGGCAAAAAAACAGTTTCTACCTTTAATACAAATAGTCAAGAATAGTTTTGAGGCTTATCTGAGGATAATGGAAGCTCAATGGGAGGTATTATGGCACTACAATGGCCTTAAAGGATTATCTGACCCTTAGAACACCACCTCTAGCACCTGAGATAAACACCTGAAAGTGTTTTAACGCTGGCCTTGATTCATTTTGGTTTTTAAACCCTCACAAAACACAATGTACGTACGTGTTTGGTCAACATAGTGCAGTAGCGCATGTGCTCAAGGTAACAGTTTCAGTCTAGTCTCACTTCCCCCTTTTTTTGTTTTATTTCGGTGCAGAATATTCCGGCACCTGTGGCTTGTCAGCCGACAGCAGCACAGCAGTTTGCGACTTGTGCGTTTGTGTGGGGACACCTCAGACCAAAAACCCAACACGGGCATCCTTGGCGGGCACGGCTGCTCCCCTCACACCCTCGCTGGGCCTGGGACCCCCACCGCGATGGGAGGCGGAGTGCACTGCTCGCCAGTCTCTGGCAGGGGGTCTGGAGGGCCGTACTCCACTGGAGGTGGTGGCCACAGGTGCGCTGGGTTTGTCTTTTTGAGACTGGCCCTGCGATTCAATGACCATGTTCAGGACTACGAATGCAAATACAGGTGTTAGTCATTTGTGAAAGAGGAACCATTTGTCATTGTTTGAAAGACAGAAATATAATGAATGCTCACAACATCAAACTCACCCTCAAGTTGTCTCTGAACTCTTCTCAGTTCTGTCAGAATATTTGCAATTTCCTAAAAAGATAAATGTTAACATTGAGCTATATAATTGATGGGTGTACAGATAAAACCTTAAACGAAAAAACTAAAATAAAACAACCAGCAACCTTGTTTGACGTTTTGAGGATTGGGATATCGATTTCAGAACTGATCTGGGCTTCAATTTCTTCCCAGACATCCATCTTGTCCTGGAACAATACCCTGAGAGCACAATGCAGAAGTTGTATAATTCAGTACTGTAGCGGTGCAATACTAAGTAAAAAAAAAAAAAGCCATTAAAATGGAAAAGATCCACCCATTCATCCACATTGACAGCTCTTCTCCTCCACTGCTATTATGAGATACGGGAGCTCTTACTTTATTTTCTCAGCCAGTTGTTCAGTGATCTCTCTGATAGCCATGGAAATCTGAGTCACTGGATGTAGCATCGTTTCATCAACCACCATCTGCAGAGACAACACACACACGTATATACACACACACACACGTATATGTGTACACACACACACACACACACGTATATACACACACACACACACACACGTATATACACACACACACACACGTATATACACACACACACACACACACACACAGACACACACATATGTGTACACACACACACACACACAGACACACACACACACATGTGTACACACACACACACACACACACACACACACACACACACACACACACACACACACACTTCTCAAAAGCTGCCTGAGACAAGTGAGAATGTCTGACCTCTTGTCTGCTCCTACTCATGTGCCTGGGGTTTGGCTCATCTTCACCAGTGCTCTGCTCAGGTTCTGCTGTAGTGGCAGAACATGGAGGGTCTCTCTGGTAGTTCAGTCCAGACTCTGAAATACGCTGAACTAGCTGCGATACCATTAAAGAATAAGTGTCATTAGTATCAGTGCATATAGCAATGTGGGGAAAAAAAAGTCGCAGAGTATAAACTATACTAATAATACAAATGCAATGTTATACATAAGCCACAGCAGTGTGTTTGCAATACACATTTTATTAAAATGTCTAAAGACACCTAAAATCATATTAAAATGTATAATTTAATTGCAGCATTTAATGCTGGGTAGCCTCGTGAGAAGTCCATAATAACTAAAACCATGCAATGTTATTATTTTAAAATGTATGTATTTGTAAGAGACCATTAATAATAAATGAATACATTAAATGTATTGTACTAGAGTAAGCCTAGGTCTAATTTATATCTGCAGTCTATACACAGCAGATTATGAAAGCCCTTAATTCATTAACCTGCATGTGTAGCAAGGTGACCTACTGTGCTCCGTACCTCTTCGTGAGCAGTCACCGTGGGGGACACAGGGGTGTTTGCCTCCACACCAGGGACCTGAGGTTCAGAGTCACCGGCCACATCATGGATCTCCCTGGCCAAGATGGCCAGGTCTTTAGCCAGATCCTGGCTCAACCTAGCAAGGAAGGTGCGCGCAAATAAGCGACCACATCTCACCAAAGACGGGCCACGTTAAGCAGCACAAAGTGTAAACCATTGCTCCTGCATGTTCACGTTTTTATACACACCAAACATGCCAATAACTTAATTTAAGGTTACTCCTGCATCAGAAACTGATCTTATACAAGTGAAAGTGGTGGGTCAGATTTAGATCCATTCTTTTCTTCCCTGTCCCCATGGAGACACAACACAATGTGCACAACGTGTACCGACTACCACTTGTCAATGGGGGTCATGATAGAATCAGCCTTTCAGTTTACCGTGCAATCTCGGCGCTGTGCGTGGACCAGTTGTGAAACGCCTCTCCTTCGTGGCCCTCTTCCCCCTCAGAGTCCCGGCAGCGCGGCTTGGGCCGCAGGGCCACCAGGGGCTGTGGGCGCGGGCTGTGGGAAGCTGAGGTAGAATGGGAGGAGCGTTTGTGTTTAGGAGTGCTCTGGTTGGAGTCGTACTCCTCGTCCGAGGTGGAGTAGTCTGGGCCCTTCTGTCTCCTCCTGGAGCCTTGAGGTGGGCGGGTGAATTGGTTTGAGGGTGGGTGGAGGAGGTTAAGTGGAGAAGGAAACCCACAGGGAGAAAGAGACACGGTCAAAGCACACCGCTAAACAGTATATCAGCTCCAAATCAACAGAACCCCCCCCTTCCCCCCAAACAACCAGACAGACATTTATGGAAGTTCTCATTTATATAGTGTCAGTGTCTAGCACATTTCATTCCATTTCAGGTGGGATTCACTGTAAATATTTTAAAAACTCAACAAATATAAATGAGCAACTTCCATAACAGATGGTAAGGACAGTAGATTGTACTTTGTATTTCTGATGTTTAAAAAAAAAAAAAAAGTGAAATATAATGTTCTCCTTAGATAACTGCAATATATAATTGTAATGTATTTAGTAGCAGTTAATCTATGAAAACACTGTAGATCAGATAGATATTATTGTAAACATGTTATTACACGTGTTAGTGAATCATTTGAGGCATACAAGAGCTTTTCAAGCGAGGAACCCAGAATTGCACCAGGTGCGTATACACCACAGAAGTACGGTTACCAAAGTATCAAACCAATTCATCGCCTGCTCGACTCTGACAGACCTCGTTACATTCTCGGCATACCGGTATTCCCTTTTGAATAATAAAAAGGATTGCCTAAGAAGTTAGACAATGTGTACAATATATTAAATTACAAACATGTTAAAAGAGTGTCAAAGCTATAATGGAGGGAAGAACAACAAATAAAAGGTCAATGGGATCAACTAAACCGGTACAAATGTGTGTCACTCACTGGCTGTGCTGCTGGTGTACTTGGCACTGCTGGAGCGTACGCGGGTGACGGGCATCTTGCAGAGGGCTCCTTTCTGCGGCGCAGGCTTGGCCCCAGCTACGGAGCTGCTGCTGGACTCCGTGCTGCGGTTGGAGAAGCCTGTGGGCTGCCTGCCGGTGGACCCCTCGGTGTCGCTGGGCGTATTGAAGGAGCTGGTCCTCTTGCGGGGCATGGCCAGCAGATCCAGCCTGGAGAGCTTCTTGCTCTCTGGGGGCTGCTTGGCCTCCTGGCGCGGCCTCTCCGTCTCGGGACACTCGCTGTCGGAGGCTTCTCCCAGACGGGCGCGCCGCAGCGTGGAAGCCCTGGTGGCTCTGGGAGCGCACAGGCTGCTGGAACGCACCAGGGCCTGGGCCGCCCTGGAGGCCTTGGGCTCCTCCCTCTGCGGGGGCTTGGGGTGTTTGCTGTGGGCTCGCCGGGAGCCACCCTCCTGGTCGGAGTTGGGGAGGTTGGAGCTCTGGGGGCCGTCGCTCAGGTCCGCAGAGCCGCGCCTCGGACCCGCCAGCCTGGTGCCCGGGTCGGCCTTACCGTCGCTCTGCGCTGCCTGGGAGCGGCTCTTCTCCGACGGGCGCTCGGACACAGGAGACCGGCCGTGGGAGTCCTGGCTGGTCAGGCTGGCGGAGGACCTCTCCCTATGCAGGCCGCCGGCAGCAGCGGGCTTTGGAGGACGTGTGCCGGGCCTGCTCTTGCTGCTGCTGCGCTGGCTGACCGTGCTGGAGGTGTCCGCGTCAGAGTCCCCGGACGGGGAGCCCGTGACCGCCTGGCTGGCTTGGAGCTTGGCCTCCAGGGCGGCCAGGACGTTCTCCGTCTCCTTCAGGTAGGAGCGGGTGTCCTGACCGGCCGCGAACGAGTCTGGCTCGGGACATCTGGGAGCTGGCTGGCTGGAGATGTTGGGCAACATGGGGTTGCTGGGCCGCTCCTTGGTGAAGCTCTCCTGCCTAAACAGAGCGCCCAGCGGGCCCTCTCTCCCCTGGCTCAGGACGGGGGCCGAGAGGGTGGGCTTCACCTTCCCGGGGTCCTGGCTGTCTCTCTCCCTGTTCAGGGTGGCTGAGGAGTAGGTTTTGGGCGGCGCCTTCCTGTCCGTTTTGGGAGTGCCGGGCTTCGACGCGGCTCTCTCCGCGTCTGAGCCGATGTAGAAGGAGGTGGGTGGCAAGCCTGCGTTGTCCCCGGTTGACCTGGGCCTCTCCTCCCGCGCCACCACGGAACCGTCATCCGACTTGCTGGCGTCGCTCAGGCTGTCGGGGTCCACGTCGTTGCGCCCGCTCCGCTGAGGGGGGGTCGGCGCGCTGAGCTCCGCCACCTCGAAGGTGGCCTGCAGGGCGCGCTGAACGCCAGCGGCGGAGGCCGAGGGAGCGCTCCTCTGGCGGGGGGGCACCTTGGGCAGGACACGCCGGGGTCTGTCCGGGCTGCTTGGACCTCCCGCGGGACCTACGGCACATTACCACGCGGACGTCATTCACATGGACCCAGCTGTAGAATGATCATCTTACATAGACGCTAATGTCCACCTCGGGTGGCCTACCTGGATACTCCGTCTGGGAGGGGGTGCTGCAGGGGCCAGGCGTAGGGCCAGGCGTAGGGCCAGGCGTAGGGCCAGGCTCCGTGTAGCTGTCTGCCAAGCTGGCCCAGCAAGACATCCACTTAGGGGTCCCCTGCAACAGAGACCACCCGCATGAGCCGGCAATGGGAAGACAGGCTTCTTAATAAGGGGCATTTCACAGCAGTGATTTAGTATTTTAGCAATAGTGAGTGAGCAATAATGAGTAGATGGCCTAGATCTCGATGACTGAATGTGTCTGACTGAATAATACCAACCACTGTATCTCATTTAGAAGTAGAGAGAAAGACCACAGACACAAAGCCAGTGGGAAATGACAGGCCAGGCCAGAAACAAAGACAAGCACCAAGAAAGCAAGGATACGCCATGAGGGGAAGACCAAGGGTATCAAGGCACGCTAATTAGGGTGTCATCAGTGCTGGGGCCTCACTGAGCCAGCTGATCTCACACTTTGTAGGAGGGGCTTTTTACCTTCACCAGCCTCTCTGCCTGTCCTGGAGCTGGACACAGCTCCTCACCGCTACTCTGGCTACGCTGCACTCTGCTCTGAACAACAAGAGGCCTACATGCTTCCGAGTCCTCTGCGGCAGTGCGGCTGGTGAGCTCAGGGCTCTCACCAACGCCAAACACCTGTCAGGGACAAAGTAAGGTGAGGGTAACAAAGCGGGGAGCCGGCGGCGGCCACGTGCTGTCTCGTGACACGGATGATGAAGCAAACAACCGACGATGTGGCTCAAGAGGTTTCTGCAAGCCTTTATCGGCAGTCAATTGACTGCCTGAAGAATGTGTAGCGAGTAGTGATCCCACACTAAATAAACAGACTGGATGGACTACATTGATCAATAGAGAGGCTCATTTTACAATTTTCCTTCCAAGTTAAATGCCAAATTCCCTGACTAAAAACCTACATTTCCATGACTTACAATAAACAGGAAAAGAGACCACCAAAACAATGTGTAAAAAACCATCATGGAAACTAAACTGAAAATGAGATTATATTTTACTACTAATTTAAGTTACACTACTCATGTAAACATTCAGAGCAATTCATTTGAGATTTGTTGAGGAATCTCAAAATGTTGTACTTGTCCAATAACATGTTGACGAATTACAAAATAAATTCCCTTATAATCCATGATTTGACCCCCGGCAAAATAAATACATAAATAAACGATTCCCTGATATCCCATGTCTTTAAAATTCCAGAGATTCCATGACCAGTGGGAAGCCTGTCCTCTCTAATGTTGACTACACGGCCAGCACATTTCAACACAAGCCGTGAAGGGAACACAAGCCACTTGCCTGGTCGATCCGACTGCGTGCTTCCTCCACCTCTTTGTCTGGGCCGTCCGCTTCTATAGTGTAGGTCCCGGCGTCGCTGAGGCTGTCCTCCTCTTGACTGGGCCTGCTGCGAAGGCTGCTGGCCTCCGGGGGCGGAGACCTCAGTGGAGCCGTGAAAGGCACGGGCTGGTGGATGGGGGAGGAGGCCCGGGCCATGTGTGGGGCAGTAGGGGAAGGGAAGCGGGCTGGACTTTGGTCCACAGACGGTGGACTGGCTGCGCTCTTCTCACCGGGGAAGGGGGAGGCGGCCTGGGTGGACTGTTTGAGGAACTCTGCCTTGTAGTCCTGGGCCAGCCGGGAGCGACGGCCCACGCTTGCGTAGGGCCGCACGGCAGCGGAGGTGGTGGTGGAGGAGGACGAGAAGCCGGTGTGGAGCCGGTCCTCCGTCTTCTCTCTCCTTAGAGAGCCGGCTCTCTGGCATCCCGAGGAGGCCCCCGGGCCCTTGAGGGGGACGGTGTAGCGCTGCGACGGAGATGTCCCGGGGGCAGGGGACACGCACGCACCCTGGGACTTCTTGGCCTTCTCCAGCAGAGCTCGGAGGCTCGCTGGGTCTGCGGCGCTGCTGGGTGGCGGGGAGCGCTTCTTCCGCACGCTCTCCTCAACCAAGTCGACGGCGAAGGCCTTGTGAGGGCCAGGGGGGGACTGGAACTCTGGAAGGGCACGGGATGGGGTCTCCGTGGAGTCAGGGGAGGGGTGGCGTTGTGGGGAAGAGGATCCTTGCGGGGGACCTCTCTGTGTTGGTGGAGACTGCTGGGGCAGGATGAAGGTCGCCCTGGTCACCGATGCAAGATCCTCCGAGTCACTGTACGGGCCGTCATCGCGGTGCTGGCCTGAGAATGAGAGGAGGGGAGAGGTTGTCCTGTCACGAGCACATAAACACAGCAAACATGCAAAGGGAAACTGATTGGTTTTGTACAGACGTACATTTGTGGTTAAAACCTGTGGTAGAAAAACATTGTTTCCCTTCTCTCTAAAAAGCTCATGGGCTAGGTTTACATGAACACGATGTTCCGGTTTCCATGACACCTATCAAAATCATAATATTGCCATAGTCAGAAAAATAGTGGAATACCAGTGTGCATCTAAAAGTGGCCATAGGGTCACATCTTCTCTAGACGTTCTCCTAGAGTCACAGTTCTGTTTCCAAAACAGAAGGGCACAGTCTCATTTTAGCAGAAAGAAAGACAGTCACCTTTGGTTGTCGTCTGAATGGGCTGGTCACTTTTGGTGCTGTACACATCCTCAGTCTGTGCCCCGCGTTTGATCATACTGGCGTTGGTTTGAACCAGCCAATCGGCAACTTTGCTCTCGGCTGACATCACCTCAGTGGGAGCGGAGGGAGCCTCTTTGGCCGGGAGGTTGCGCAGCTGGCGGTGGGAAAACTTGGTCACGTGATCTTTGATTTTCATCTTGCCCGGCGTGCAGGCGTCAAACTCGATGGTGAAGGAGGCGTGGCTCTGGACCACGGGTGGGGTGGACGGGACAAAGCGTGACGA
This sequence comes from Forbesichthys papilliferus, assembly GCA_025399855.1. Classification (NCBI taxonomy): domain Eukaryota; kingdom Metazoa; phylum Chordata; class Actinopteri; order Percopsiformes; family Amblyopsidae; genus Forbesichthys; species Forbesichthys papilliferus. The sequence goes on from JAODOY010038054.1 coordinate 19,618, forward strand.
ACCGGCCGTGTCCTTTGTAGGGACCTCGCAAACGTTTGCCTCGGCCTTCTTGGCTGGCCACTGCTGGAACTCCTTGGTGGGGATCTCGAAGTAGCTGGGCTCCCGGCAGTAGGGGTACACTGACTTGGCCACGGTGTCAGAAAGGGAGCCGTTCAACTGACGCTTGGAGACCTCTTTGGAGACCTCTTTGGAGACCTCTTTGGAGACCGGTGCTGGTGCTAATGTGGAGACAGGAAGTCAATACACAATCTGTATGTAGAAGTGCTAGACATCACCTAGTAGCCTATTGGACTAGTAGCCTGCCGAGTGGATATTTTATATAGACAATGTGTCTTATGCGCAGGTATAGAACACAATATACACACATGTATATAAAAGTGTATTCATTTGTGTCCCTTTCAACACCAGTGTTCTTCTCACAGTTAAAATACCAGATGATACAGTATAGTATGTAGAGAAGCCTGACTGACCACCATGATAATGCACATGCCCTGAAACCAGCCACTAATGATGTAGTGTCTCCAGCAGTGAGACTGCTAAAGCCAAACCTGTCAATTGGTCTGTAGATGCCAGTTGGCTGTGGAACAGTTACCACTTTGAGCTCAGAGTCCAGTGGAGGGAGGCTCAATAGCCGGTCCTAAAGCAACCAGCCGTCAACCCCCACCGGGGCAGTTTAGAAGGTTATAATCCATCACGAGGCAGGTCTGGCCTCGCATGGCTCGGCCCTGGCAGCCAGAAGGCCTAGGGCCTGATGCCTCAACACCACCCATCTCCCAGTGACCCACACAGGGGCAGTGGGCAACCATGGCATTAGGATCAAACACAGCTAATCTGACAGGGCATGTTGAGAGTGTAACCATAACAACAAGGGGCACTCGTCTGATTTTTACATGGTGGAAATGTAAGCATAGAAATGAAAGACCTCGGTGAATCATGTGAATGAACTAACATGCTATTCTGACCTGTAATCTCCTGGTCATGCTGCCTTCCACTCCCGGCCTCTTTGTTATGGGGGTCCTCATCCTCACCCCACCACGACGGCTGGCCGTACAGAGGGGTGGGTTTAGATATTTGACTCTCTGTAGTGGCTAGCAGGCACACACACACACACACACACACACACACACACACACACACACACACACACACACACACACACACACACACAC
>JAODOY010038075.1:0-16016 GCA_025399855.1 Forbesichthys papilliferus
TTCCCCGCTGTGATGAAACTGGAGCACGGGGCAGGTGCGGTGGGCGTCAGGAAGGTGGAGTCCCTGACAGAGAGCCTGGCGCACTTTGAACGCATTGGCGGTGACCTGAGAGAGGAGACGGACTACCCCGGTATCGGCTTGGGCTGGGGCAACGCCATGACTCTGATGGAGTACGTGGGCGGCACAGAGCACGACGTGGATGTGCTGCTGTTCAACGGCCAGTTGGAGGGGGCATTTGTGTCCGACAACGGCCCCACCCGGGCTCCCATCTTCACGGAGACGGCGGCCCAGATGCCCTCGGGCCTGGCTCCGGACAAGCGCGCTCAGCTAATCAGGGCCGCCCACCATGCCTGCCTGGCCTGTGGCCTCCGAGACGGAGTCTACAACGTGGAGCTGAAGATGACCGAGCGGGGCCCGCGCCTCATTGAGATCAACGCGCGTATGGGCGGCTTCTATCTGCGCGACTGGATCCTGGAGCTGTACGGTGTGGATATCCTCCTCGCCGCCTTCATGGTAGCATGCGGGGTGCAGCCACGCCTGCCCTCCGCCACGGAGCTCCCGGCTAGAGGCTGCTACGCCGGGGTGATGTGCGTGGTGTCCCAGCATCTTCAGGCCTTGAGGAGCACCGCCAGTCCCGAGCGTCTGCGTATCTTGCACCAGGAGGGGGCGCTGTGGCTCATGGAGCTGGCTGCCGACGATGAACTAATCTCTGGGGAGTATGAGGAGCCTTTCTGCAATGTTGGGGTGAGGGATACCTCCAGGAAGAAGGCACACCATCGTCTTCTGGCCCTGGCTCAAGGCCTTGGGTTACACTGCCCCCCACAGTACGATGTGGGTTACTTCCTGTCTCATTTTAATTGAGGAGGAGTTGGGGATAGGAAGGTCGATATTAGATCTCACATAAAAAGAAACGTATTGGTAATAAATTAATATGATTATATTGTTTGGCCCACTTAATGGGATAATACTAGTAAAAATCTTGAGCTTCTGTATTTACAAAATGTTTCACCCTGAAAATAAAAAGCCTTACCCATAAAACAAACTGACCGGAGGGGTGGATAACAGATCACTAAGATAACACTTAAAAAAACAGGTTTAACATAGGAATTAGGTTGTGAGTACTCGCAGAGAAAAACACTCACTTTGTAAGGAATACCAGATAAGAAAATACCTACTTATGTGAGACTACATGCTACAAATAAAACAAGCTGTTGCAATTTGACATACAGTATTACTTTTCAGGCCAATTGGGTCCATCAGAATTTATTAAGTTGTCCTATCCTCTGGACTCATCACCTAGCAAAATAAAGCGTCAAAGGATTGGGTTTGGGATGAGCAGTATCGTGTTAAATTACACATTACAGACACTAATCCAAAATGTCAGGAGCAGAAAAGTTATACTCTGCAAGGGTGGGCAATCCTGGTGGGGGGATAAAGCTGACCAAACGTATTTTATAGCTTTGTCTAATGAGTTGAAGATAGTGTGGTGCTAATGAAACTTACCAGTGGAATATCCATTCAATTTACACCCCCTTTTTCCTAGTTTACTGACTACGTGCCACGCAATACGTTCATGTTATTCTTAGTATTTGATGCACTTAACATTAAAGTAGAGCCCCTTGCGCAGGCGTTATTCGTGTGGGATAAAGGACCTTTGAGCTGTGAGATGATCTCATAGTACTGTCTCATTGTTAGACGTCATCACTGTAAAAAGACATCCAGATGTCTTATTATGTTCTGTCTGTAGGAGTATGGCCATCCAGAGCCATTTGATAATGGTAGTGGGTAAAGGTTGAAAGCTCAGTATCCAGTATGTACCCTTTATAAAGTTCAATATCACTTTAACTTGACTTTTCTTTAACTATAGATCTGTGAGTAAGAAAACCTCAGCCTGGCATGAGTGAGTCTGGGCATTTAGAGTATCATGTTGTCGGCCTAGTCTTGTGCTGAAAACGATACGCCTTAACGTCTCTCACGGTATTACTGGGGCTCGATAAGTATTCCATGTATGTCTGCTGGACAACTACTGGTTACTCATATGTCCTGCTCAGTCACAATTTGTAGAGTGTGCACTGGAATGTTGGAGGCGCAGGTTGCTGTGTTCATGTAACATTTGAAGAATCCCTTTCTCAAAGTGCCAATGTTTGATACTGTATTTGACCTGCAACACATTTGGTGTCCTTTACAAGTAATTCAATGTGTTTAAATCTTATGGAATACCTTAATGTTTTAAAGCATAGACATTGCTAGAATCAAAGAGTTCAATTAAATTCAATCCACTCGGACCAGCCATGCTTAAAAAGGTTCTGCTGCTGCTAAAAATGACCCTGTTTATCTTCCCCCAGTAACCATAGCACTTTGAATAGTGTTTTACTGCCCATCCTGTCTGTCTTGCTGAAGCCAACACTAACAATAAACTGCACCATTGTGAATAAACATTTTTCCTCATCTTACATTTTATAGAGAGATTTGCCAAAAATGCATGCACGGAAAGTTTTTAGGTGTTCTTTGAGTGTTTGAACAAGTTTAGAATTAGAATAGCCTAACCATTTAATATAAGGCAACATTTCCTACTTTTGTTATTTAAACAATAAATACATCTTATGTTTCAAGCCTATTGAAGTAATATTTTGTGTCTCCTCTCAAATGTAACCAGTGGCTAGAAAGAAACATTGAGTCATGAACAGCTGATGGGAAATCAAGAAATAGAACCCAGGCTACTGGGTAGCAAGCCACGATTCCGCAGAGGAGTGCCAATATGTGTGAACCAAATTACCTTTGAAACATTCTTGGATGGGTAAGTGGGTGGTTGATCCTAGTGATCGTAGAGCTTGCCATTACCACAAACATTACATTACATACATTCAACCGCTAGATGGCAGCGATGACGACAATCATTTAATTTCTACCGGTTTGTTCCGCGCCTCCCATTGTAATATTGCTTCGAAATTTTTAAATTTATGTTTAAGATTATAGGTTATATAACAAAAAATAAATTATCTAGATGTAAATTACTTTCCGGTTCATCTTCAGATAATGTCTTTTAATATCCCTCTAAAACACAAGCAGCTAGGCTTACTTAAGGTGGAGTCAACAGTAAGTTCTAACAAAAACACCTCTCCCTTCAATGCCATAGGGCGCTTTCTCAGAATCTCCATACCCAACAATGGAAGCGCATTGTCCAGAAGTGGTATGTGCAGTCTGCATGTGTGTTGCTGTTTACAGGCCAGGGCAGGACCGTATATAATAGTGCAATGGTATAAACGCCAGATATTCTTTCAGTACACAGAACATTTTGGGCTGTGAATAGATACAGTAGGCTTTTGGGCAAAAAGTGCATTCTCAGACTTCCCTGTAAGATGACAAACATCACACCGGGCATCTTGATTGCTATATTCAAATTGCAAGCATGTACTGCGCTCTACTGGCTCCACTAGCAAATAGCGTTTTTATAACCACAAATTTGAATAAACAAAATAGGTGAATGCTTATCTCGCTCTCATTTATTATGTGCATTAGTTAGTTGCAGATTATGCAATTAATTAATTAACAAATAAGATGTTCTGAGGGCATTCTTGCGCTACAATGACTGGGAACATGTGGCTGTGTTCCGTTTATTTCATCCAGTTATTCCATGTGTAACAAGACATCACAAGTTTAACATTTGTGGGGTGATGGGATTTCAGGTGCTGGCTGTTCCTTCATTGTAGTTATTTGGTCCATGTGCATTTCAGGTTTAGTGTTAAAATGATTTAATAGACATAGCTGGCCGTGTATAGGGATTGCATGGAGGTCTGATCAGCTGATCCACTGGGTTTGTACTCTCCCTTGGAGGCAAGGCCATTGATCTACAAGCAACAATAGAGAAGAGATTAGGTCAATCTAAAAAATGATTAATAATCAGCTACGGTAAGTTGGCAGCAATGTAAAGGCAAAGGTTTTTCTCAATTAATATTTCACCAGTCATGATGGGTAATGAAAGACAATGCCAACAGTTCAAACTAAACTCTTAATCAGCCACAGCAAGCTACTAGTTGCTTTTAAGACGCTCTGCCCTCCTACGGTACCTTGGCTCTGCTGCAGAACACTTCTTGTGCTGCGGCCTTGTTGGCAGCTTTGCCTTGCCAGGCAGCAAGGGCAGAAGCTTGCAGTGCCCGGCCATAAGAGAAAGTCAGCTTCCAGGGACGGCCAAGGCGCACCTGGTTGATGGCGTTCAGGTTCAGGGACGCTTCCTCCTCACTCTGGCCCCCAGACAGGAAGCAGATGCCTGTGAAAACACAATCCCATAGGAAAAACGGCCACATGCCATGTTGGAACGCCGCAGTGGAGCGGGGAGTGGATTATGCCCACCAGGTACAGAAGCGGGAACGGTGCGTCTCAGGGCAGTAACCGTTGCCATGCCAACCTCCTGAGGGGTGAACTTCTTTGGGCAGGAGTGTCCAGCGGTGACCATATTGGGCTTCAGCAATGTTCCCTCCAGGTACACATGGTGGTCGGACAGAGCCTTGTAAACGGCAGCCAGAACCTGAACGGCACCAACATGAAGGCTTATTATTACTACACCTGCCACAATTTACGTTACCAGCGTTGGCTACTGGCTGGCTAATAAGCCTTGAGCTAGCGCACAAACCTTCTCTGTGACATACTGGCAACGCAGCAGATCATGAGTGCCATCAGGCAGGATCTCCGGCTCCACAATAGGCACTAGGCCATTCTAGCAGAGAGGATACAGAAGAACATGTTAAAAAAGGTATAGTCAGTTAATAGTACGTTAACTTACTATACTACAACTCACTTGGTCAAATTCACCAAATATCTGCTTGCATTTAGCTACATTCTGCGCATGCTGAAAAAAGTTATCTGATACTTCTTTACAGCCCTGGCTCCATAAATCGGAACAAAAAGTGGTGAACAATACCACAATAGCAATGCCCCTTGGCTTCACAATGCATTGCAATGTTTGGGGCGGAGCTCCTGAGGGAGTTTGTTTTGTTTTGACCTTTAAGTTAGCAAGCGTTCTCTAAAATGACTTCTTTTCATTAAAAGTAGCTTGGCTGAATTGTTTTAGCTATGAAGAATGTTACCTTCTGGCAGATGCTGGCATATCTGGCGAGGACGTTGGCGTTCTCAGCAATGGCTAGAGCAGATGGGCAGCTGTCTGAGATCTTGAGCACACATCGCCACTTGGCAAAGTCACAACCGTCCTTCTTATATTGGGCACAGCGCTCTGAAAGGCCATCGAGTCCTAAAGGAGGAACAGATAAGAACTTGATGAGAATGTAGGCCTCTGAATGCATTAATTTTTTAATTCCTCATCAGGTTTTGATTAATAATGCACTGAATGTTTCATTGGACAATTCTAGATGAAGTAGTTTGTGTGCATTTTCACCTTGTGTTGTGGTCTCTCCATCTGTTCCATTTAGATCAGCTGTTCCTTTATCCACCTTTATTATAATAATAAAAACACACACATTTATTTTACTATTGGCCATGTTAGTGACACAAACACACACACACACACACACACACACACACACACAAAGAGTCCTGTTTTAGCAGCACTTCCTTACCTTGATGCCAACAACAATCCCCTTGTCCTTGATAACCTGGGGGAAGAGTTTGCCACTGGATGACTTCTGGTAGAGCGTCTCATGGAAGAAGATGACTCCGCCCACACTGTTGGAGATGGAAGGATCGACAGAGAAGAGGAGGTCACGGAAGTAACGCCTGTTCTCCTCGTTGTTCTCCACATTGATCTTTTGAAGGCGCTTTCCCATGGTCCCTAGAAAGAAATGGACATTTACGTTTTGGGATAGTAACCTCTCTTCCCCACAGATTTATTTCCCCGCTTATAGCGGTCCAACTCACCTGTGGATTCATCTGCTGCTAGGATTCCCTTCCCTGGAGCTACAATCCTCTGAGCAATGTCAGAGAGCTCCTTCTTCTGCTCCGGAGAGAGAGATGGGAACTGATGAGTCATCCTATTGCAGAGGGGGAAAAAAAATAAGGTTTCTCAGGTGACCAAGACCTCAGTGATACTGTAGTCAATTGCAAAAACGTGCTCGGGTCATTCCTAGTAAACAGTTCAATTTGAGTCCCCATGACATGGTATTATTTCATCTAAAAATCAGGCAACATTTATGAAAAAGCTTGTCATTAATGCATTTTATATGATGTGTCCCTGAATTAAGCGTCCCCCCCTTTTACTCTGATGTAAAAAAAGCTACACACTTCCCCCGACAATGACCTATAGCAACATGTCTTTCATAAAGTTGCCCACATTTTTGGAGGGAAATGGCCTACAAGAACCAGGCTAAGTATCTTTCTTTGTTTTATCTGCCATTTTAAGATACTGTTAGAATGCTGTTGTAGTAAAACATTAAGAGCTCAGATGCAAACTACTCCAAGGCCATCTGAAACAAAGAAGCAATTTGCAACATAAAACAAATATCTATTAGGCTTCCATATTTGGGTTAACTAATTCATGAAAAGGCTGTGTCACTGAATTAAACTTTATATCTTCCAAACATGTAACAAATAAGGTAATATTACATACATACATACATACATACATACATACATATGATGGATTTATTATGTTTTTGAATCTAGACTCTTCATATAATGTCCACCCTATATGCTTATTTGTAATGATGTGTTTTTTGTTGTAAAATATGTAAAAGATCTTCCCCGTGGTTAACTATTTGCTAGCATGTTCTTCATATTCAGTAGTAATAATGACAGACGTTAGCATAAAATGTCCCCCCTATTATTTTTACATTTTAATGTCCAGTAACAGGGTGGACATTTGACCCATATACGTGAAAGTTGGTCAAAACGATTACAGAATTTTATATCCTGAGCTTGACCAATATATTTCTCATATAGTTTAACATGCTGAGTCATAATACATTATTATTATTATTATTATTATTATTATTATTATTATTATTAAATAAATAAATAAATAAAACAAGGATCAAATGGCACAGTTTACTAAGAATTACCAATCACCCACCCCACCCAATACAGTCGCTCAAACGCCACCACTGTCAATAGGCTATGTTGCACGTCACGTTTGAACTTTAACCCAGATTAGGCTACCAGAAAAATAACTGGTTAAAGTGGGTCCATAGTTCATCGGGCCTAGACTCAACACAATAACTGAGTACTAGTAGACCTACAAACTACAGACCCAAGTGTGCGTTTTCGTAGTAGAATATTACCATTCATTTGCATTACAATAACAACAACAACGTAAAATGTGTATACCCCCACCGATTGGCGACTACTACCACGCGGTCAAATTCATACGCGTTTAAATGCACAAGTTTCCCCAAACATGTAAAGATGCTTTTTCATAATCTATGCACTCACACAAATGTATAGCCATTATAAACACACAACGTGGCAAAATAAATAAAGTGACGATATAGGCTTCCTGCATGTTCCGTATATTGATAATTGTAACTACACGTATGAAACAAATGTCCTATCTACTAACAAACATGACAAAAAACATATAGACTCGGCTATATGACTCAATAATTAAAGTCAAGAACATAATTTAGACACAATGCAGAACATGAATTGCAAAGTTCCGCTTACTTGTGAAAACTTGTCAAACAGCAAAGAAGAAAACAACAAGGACTACTCTTTCCTCCTGTTTAAAGGACTGGTTGAATGTGAGACGGTCCGAAATTTGCGATAAAACGCTATTTATCTACTTCTTTTAGTTGTGGAGGAGGCGCGCATTCTGTGGCAGAGGCGTGCATTCGCCTTGCTATGTAATTGGTCAATGCAGACAAACGGGCGTGTACGTGCAACAATGCTCGTTTGTGGACTTTGAAATTAATGCATCAGAACATAAGGGCTGATTTCAGCACGTAAAACAATGAAGGACACCATGTCAAAATAGTTAGAAAATAGGAGCATGTAGAATGCATAGGCCTACATGATACAGTATTTGTATAAGCAATAATTCTAGGCCTATCCAACAAAGGTTTTAGCACATTGAGGAAGTGTAAATCAGTTGCAATGCTGCACTACAGGTTTCATTGTTTGTTTCCATGTTTTGGGTGGTTTTCATCTACTCTCTCTCTCTCTCTCTCTCTCTCTCTCTCTCTCTCAAAAAAAACACACACACACACACACACACAAACACACAAACACACAAACACAGAGCTCAAAATAAATTATGAGCCATTGCAATTGTTATTTTAATAGTCTGTTCATTTTGTCATGCAGTTTGTTAGATGAGTCAATGGATGTAAAAGTTAAGACGTGGAACATTATATTGAAAAGGAGAACATATCTAGTGCATGAATTGAACATTAATTAATCAATGAATTCATTAATTTATTCAAATTAAAGGTTTTAGAGCACAATGTTGTCACCCTTTGCTTGTGTACCTACTTAAAATGTGTCACATACTTACACAACACAACATTTGTTTCAACACATATTGATATAATAATTTGTCAATTATAATGATCGTGGGGGTTTGATACTAAAGGTCTCACTCCACAAGCCAATTGCTATGTGCTGGGTCAGTAAAGTTCAAACAATGAGAAATCAACTCTTACACAATATGAACATTGGACAACTAAGATATCAACTGTTGGCCAGAGTCCAGCTGTTAAAGAAAGTTGAATACATACCAATCAACAGTGTCTGTCATCTTCAGATTGAATTCAATAGGCTTACTGCATTTATTTAAAGAATTTAATAAGATGCGTTTATTTATTTGCTGTATTGTTTGCATATATACCAATACTTTATCATAATGTAGTTGCAGTAGCTAAATATACCATTATAAAACCCCTAAGAATTAGAATACACATAAGCAAATTTTAAAAAAATATGTACAATATATATTAAATAAATAAATACATATACAATATGTAAAATTTACAGTATGTACTGTAGCCATATGTGTTATGAGTTAAGAGGGCACTGGGTTATGGGTAGTTACAGATGAGAGGTAGGTGAACATTAATATAATAGTTGAAAGGTGCTGGTTGCTGGTGCATAATCACACTGTTTACTGTGTCCAGGTCCAGTGAGGTGGAAGGGACCAGATCAGTCTGTGTGTTCGTGTGTAATGGGAGTGGGGTCATCTGGTTGGCCAATCCTATGAGACAGAAACCGCATGAGGTTTTGGTCTGAAGGAGTCATAGCCTTTTACCAGGACAAGGGAGCAAGGTGAAGAGTCTGGGGTGCAGATATTCACAAACTATTAAACAAACAATTCTAAATGATTTAAACTGCGACATTATTCTTATTTGGAAAAATGTATATACAGCAACTTGTTTGTCAGAAACCACATCAAATAGGATATAGATAAGGGGATTTGTACCAGATTTAGCTACTAAATAATATCCATCTCCATCCCCTGCCATAGGCTGTTAAAGCCCTATTTCAAACAAATAAATAACAAAATATAACTTTGATAAATTAAATCTACATTAGAAACTATTTAGGCAACTCTTATGCAAAATCATATAATTTTTCCCGAAAAATAGGATACAGTATATTTTTTCCAGGAATGAATACTGCATTTCGTCCAGGCGGTGGCGCAATAGTCCTTGTAACATGTTTGTCTGTAGTGGCGGTTTAACACTTCCGTTTCCGGAAGGCAGTGCCAAGACGACGCAACATCAACATCCACAGAGAGTTTCATTAAATAACACAATATAGTGTACGTCGGTAAGAGCTGCAAGTGGTCTACACAAAAAAACAAACGAACCACGTTCGATTGGTTGGTCGCAGTCGAAAATCGGTTTAATCATATTTGTCTAAATCTTGTGGAGAACTGAAATGACAAGTCTTAGCTACCGTTACGGCTAACGTTAGCACACCGAATATTATATTTTCTACCGCCGGTTTACGGTAATATTGTTATTTAAGTAGGTATACTGAGTTTTGCAATTTCACTCATAAAGAACAGTGTAGCTTGGCTGTTATTACAATCAATGTATACATGCTCATTCTCATATACTCAAAAGTCTCTACCTTTGCGTTGTTTGTCCAACACAGTAATCCCACGTACAGTAACACCTCCCTATTATTCGTATAGTGTGAGGATGTCCGGACAGAAGCGTCCTTGTGATACAAGCGGCCCTTCCTCCTCGGGCGCGCCCCCTGAGAAGCGGAGGGAGAGAGAAGGAGGAGAGGATGGAGGTCCCGGTGTCAGTGCCACAGCTGTGGAGACAGTCATCAAACTGGGAGGGGTGTCGAACTTGGTTAGTGACTTTTATCTTTTGACAAAGAAACTAAATTAGGAATTTAAAGCTACTGTACGGTGCTGTCAAATGTTTTACACCAAAATCTAACTCTGTTTCTCAGGAAGAGCAAGACATCAAAGCGCTTCAGGCTAAAAACCGTAAACTTGGTGAGGCACTGGATCTAAGACAGGTACATAAACATACTGGCACTATTTAAATGCACCCTGAAACTGCTGGTGACAATGTTGTGCTGTAGAGTGTCTGCGCTTGTTCATTCGCAGGTGATTGAGGATGAACTGCGAGAGCGTGTTGAGAGACTTGAGACGCGGCAGGCTACAGATGACGCTAGCCTCTTGATCCTCAATAGATATTGGAATCAGGTAAACAGTCCATGAGTAAAAACTGAGTAAAAATGTATGTTACACTTTTTCACTTCATCCTCAACTGTGAGTTGAATTCAAATAACTATTTTAACGATTTCCCCTCTCTCGTCCACTTACAGTTTGACGACAATGTGCGTCTGATCAGCAGGCGGTATGACCAATCCAGTTCTGAACCTGAGAAATCTCCCTCTGCAGAGGGCCGGAGCATAAAGCCAGAAACTCCAGAACCTGATGGTGATTCTAACCAGGCCAAAGAAAGAGGTACAAAGACGATTACAATTTAAATCTAGTAACATAAAAAGCCTGCAGGACCTTTCCGTTTGCATAGCTTAGCCATTTGTGTTTTGTAGCTGTACATTGTAATGCTAGAAATGCTAATGTAATAAGCTATAGTTCACCCTGAGCTCCCTAATGCAGAAGATCTGGCCAGCTGACCGCTGATTATATTTTTTGTGAGATTGATGAGTTTGAACATAACATAGAGAGATGTGTTGCCTTGTAGATGTCTCTATAGACATAGAAGTCTATAGAGACTTTGCTACAGTTGATCACTCTCAATTGACTTTGTATTGCATGAGGCCAACATTTAGTCATTTCTGGCTTCTACCAAAAAGTTGTTTGACAGGATGCACTACCAACAAGACAGCATATCCATAATTCAGTTTTTATAAGATGTCAAACTGAAACCATTTGCCTTTAGGAGACAAGGTGATGCAGTCAATAGAGACAGATGTCACCATGTCATATTAGCCTACGTTGAAAACTACACAATCGGCGCCACAAGCTAAATTACTTTACCTAGTTAAAAACATTTGATATTTCACTATAAAGGATTATTTTGGAACTCTATGACAACCTGTTACCTGTTACAGGTTTCCCATTTTTCCTGTTGATACCTTGCATCTTATTTATTGTATCCAATTTTGTCTCCTGAATAGTTTAAGTTTTCGGATCAACAGCTTATGAAAAGTAGTTCTTATTTATTTACTTATTTATTTAGTTGGTAGTGCATCCTGTCACACATAAGCATTTTTATTTTTGGGTTAGAAGTCAGAAGTGGTAGCTTCACGCAATACATTTCCATGGAAAGGGATCAAATGTTTCCCCACCTGGTGTGCGGCTTGACTTAAATGCGGTTGTCTCTATTTGTGTTCATGTTTTATGTGCACTGTTGGTCTTTAATAGTTAATATACATATTACGTTCCTGTCAGAATAAAAGCTAACTCTATTTTTTCCGACTCCTTCATATACTCTTTGATGTAAATCCAGTATACACATTGTGGCATCTACCAAAATTATATTGGACTATTACATAGCTTACTGTTTACCTAGGCACTGATGTATCATTAAAACATATAATTACTAATTGTTGTTGCACATATTGCAATCTAAATCTCTTGGAGAGATGGATTCCTCTCTCTGTGGTCCCTTTCCAAGGTTTCTCCCACTTTATTTTTTATTATATTTTTTACCTTAATTTAGGGGTTTCCTTGCTTAGTAGGAGCTGGTGAATGGGGTGCCGTTTGTTTTTAGGTCCTGAAATGTGATTACGGGCTGTCTAAATAAACAGTAGTAGTAACGCCTGATAGTAACGCCTGATTTCCACCGGGTGCGTCTCTGTTCCTTCGCGTCAACGATCCGTTCTTGTTCCGTCACCTGCACTGGACCCTGCCCCGCCGGCAGCGCGTCAGAAGCGGAGCGTCTTGTTGTGTTTCTTGTTCGAGTTTCCATAGCAACAAACCAAAACCGAAATTATGATTGGCAGTTGGTCGCTTTTCAGAAGCGTCTCCGTCAAAAAAATGTTGAGACGGTTTCTGAGACGGTTCTGGAACGCTCTTGAGGCGCTCCCTAGATGCATGGGGGGGATCACTTGCATTGAAAAGAGCTCTGTGACGGAGCCGGCACATGACAGAGACGCGGCCGGTGTAAATTGGGGGTAGTGCTACTTAACACAGCTATGGCATCCCAAAGGGTGTGCACTGGTGCGTTCTGACAGCCGGTGTCGTTCCCATTGTTCCGCCCCCCCCCTTCCCTTCCCCAAGGCCACCAGGGAGAGACCACCACCTCCTTCCTGGCCACGCTGGCCAGCAGCAGCAGCGAGGAGATGGAGGCGGAGCTGCAGGAGAGGGTGGAGTCGAGCCAGAAGCAGGCAAGCCACGTGGCGGAGATCTACGAGAGCTTAAGGAGCATTGTGGACCAGCTGAAGGCAGAGCTGGACTCTGGAGCAGGTGAGACGCGCTCTGTCGTTGTTGTCGTCGGCGACGATAATGCATGGCCTTGCTAAGAGATGTTACCTCTAGTCGTCAGCCGTTAAGGGTGTCCCCCTTCTTACTGCTCACCTTCACAGAAGGCAGCTTGTGGGAGGTGACCTCTCAGCTCAACACCCTGCTGACCAATGAAAACGATCGGTTGCGTCAGCTGGCTGAGGATCTCCAGCAGAAGCACAGTCACATGACTAGCGAGGTAGGGACCACTTATTAGAACTTATTAACCTGCTATTATGACTAAGGTGCACGTCCAAGCATTCCAGAAGATGTCCATTCACCAGGACATCACATGACCCATATTTGACCGATCCCAAGCCCCGCCCCTTTTTGCCCTGTCCTTCAATAACAGTTGAGCAAGTTTGGAATCCGACATAATCTCCGTAAACTGTCTTCACTTTCATTATTGCCCGCTATGCTGTTTTTTCCAACCTAGTTACAGTAACTAAGGGGGGCAGAGCTTGGGATCGGTCAATCAGCTATTCTTCAGTTCTTCATCAATGAATTTGTGCTAGCTGATATGTTAGACACAGTTCATCAGTAGCCTAGGGATGTTCCTAGGGACTAATAAATTAAAACTACAGTTTAGACTAGTGGATTAGTCTAAAAATACCACATTTATTTCAAGCAGGCTAAACATTGTCAACGTGTGTACAGGTTGCAGGTCTCTCCCCACCTGCCCTTGTTGATCGTCTGTTATGTCTCAGTGGGTGGAGATCACATTTTAGATTTCCCTTTGTCCTCATTTAAAAAACATAATCCGACTGCTTCATGTTTGGAAGATTACCAGTTACAGCAGCCTACTGTACAACCGTGCCAAAACAGCTCCGTTATTCACAAGCAGCGGGAGGAGAGGGTATACTTTATATAGATTCTTTATGAATATTTATGACTTAAATGCAGTTGTACTGTAAGGTTACATCAAAAGCAGAGGTTGTGTGAATCCAAATGCGTTATGTTTTCTTTGGATAAGCCATGACGCTGCCAATTTCAGCACAGTTGTCATGTAAAAAAAAAAAAAAAATAAAATAATACGTTTATCCGACTAGTAATTATGGTGCCGACTAGCGAGTGTCCCAGCGTTTAGCGAGTGTCCCAGCGTTTAAACGACTAACCGCACACATCCCTAGCCCACCCCAAGAATCAGCCCTTTCTGCTCCCTTCAGACAACAACTGGCCACCCAACTTGGAAACCTTAAACGATAGTATTTGACTTGTTCTTCTCAAGAGCCAGTGAGACTCCTCAGCAGCGAAAGTGTCAAAACCAGTAACTGTTTCCGTGCACCCAGCTTGTTAACAGCAGTCTCCTTCTCTTCCCAACCAACCCTCCCCACCCCCTTCCTCCACCAGTCCCGCGCTCTGGGCCGCGCGGTGGCCAAGGCGGACGATCGCGTGAGCGAGCTCCAGGCCCTGATCGAGGAGCTCCAGTGGGACATGGAGAAGATCCGCCGTCGAGAGAACCGCCTCAACGCGCACCTTAGCGAGATCCTGGAGCGGGTGAGGAGCGTGGCTTGTAGCTGCCGCTGTGGTCGTCGGTGCCACATCAGCGAGCAGGCTAATAAGCAATAAACCTCGTCATGTCTTGCGTCCAGGTGAACAGCAAAGGCTATAAGGTGTGCGGGGAAGCCAGCAGTGTGTGTGGGACCATCACTATCAACAAGAGAAAGGTAGGAGGCCGCCGCCGCCGCCGTTTGTGTCTCGCACATCAACGCGTGGGGGTCTTGTTATGAAGTCTCCCTTTCTCCCCCCCCCTCAGTTCGAGGAGATGAACAGCGAGCTGGAGGAGAACCGGGAGCTGGCGGACAACCGTCTCAGTGAGCTGCAGAAGCTTCAGCAGGACTTGCAGAGCGTCAACCAGGAGAACAATGGCATGAAGGTATGCTCGTTTCCCCCCATCGTGAACGGTTCTTTAGAGCTGGAGAGCCTCTTAAATGCTGGGTGTGTACGCTCAAGGGAAAGGACCCGGGAGCACTGTGAAATGCTCCACAGACTCGTTCACGATGAGGTGATTTCATTTTTCTCTCTCCTCTCTCTCTCCCACTACCTCTCTCTCTGTGTCAGGTGGAGCTGCTGAGTCGAGCCGAGGGCGTGGTGAAGGACAGCTCAGAGTACCGCTGCCTGCAGTCCCAGTTCTCAGTGCTGTACAACGAGTCTCTGGTGCTCAAGGCCCAGCTGGACGAGACCCGCACCCGCCTCAACACCACCCGGACCGCACGCCTGCGGCAGCTCGAACACATGGAGGTCTGTGTGTGTGTAACGTGCATATATAATAATATTTGTATGATGATAATATTTGTTGTATGGTCATATAATTGCAATATTGTCTATGTTGGCAATCTTTAGAAACAAATGTCAAATGCTTTATGGAAGCACGTTAAACACTAGGCAAGCCTAGTTCAGCCAGCCGACGGCATGAGACAACATTATAGGCCAAAACATCGTTTAGCATGCAAGCTTATCGATTCCTTGTTGGGAAATGTAGTTCACTTATCGTGTGCGTAATTAGTATATTCTCCTCCATTTTCCCGTGTGTATGTGTGCGTTGGCTGCAGAACGACGAGGTGGCCCTCCAGAGGAAGGTCCGTACGGAAGTGTTCCAGCTGGAGGACACCCTAGCCCAAGTGAGGAAGGAATACGAGATGCTGCGCATCGAGTTCGAACAGACCCTCGCCGCTAACGAGCAAGCAGGTAGCCTAGCGGTGCTCAGAGGTAAACTGAGGCGTGTAGAGCCGAGACTTTGGAGGGGACACACTTGGCTGCTTTTCATGGCACGCAAACAGACACATTGCTCCTAACTCTGCTAACTTCCTTTGTGCGAGAAACCGTAAAATAAGTGTTTAATTGCTTTGCTACCTGAAATGGCTTTAACAGATGTATTCACATTTCTATTACATCAATTCAAGATAAACACCATGTTATAAAATTAGTCATGTAAATCGTATTCATGAAATCATTCTCAGTGATTCACTATTGATGTTGTTTAAGTCCTAATAATGAATATCTTTTGGGTGCTAACTACTTATCCAACAGTGTCAGCAAAGGGGCTTTAAACCTCTGGCTGACAAAGTGAATGCAGTATGTCTTGTGTGCGTTCTTCTTCAGCGCCACCGTCACCTGACCCTGTCCCACCCCGGGGGGGGGG
>JAODOY010038086.1:0-20769 GCA_025399855.1 Forbesichthys papilliferus
TACATTCACCAGCCCCCTGACGGGGCATTACATTCACCAGCCCTCTGACGGGGCATTACATTCACCAGCCCCCTGACGGGGAATGTTTTCCAGATTCCTCACCTGCTCCTGGTCCACATCGTCATCTCCTGTGATTATAATCCTCTTCTCTATCCTTGTTTCTGAATACCCTCCTTTCACCGTCTGAAACTCACAAACCAGCTGATTGAGCAGGCAGAAAACGAGACAGCGGGAAGGGGGGGGGGGTCATGGTTTGGAAGCCCTCAAAAGGCTCTGAACGGAAAACCGTGTTACAGCTCCATCTGTGCAAACCAGCTTGTTATAATAACAAAATAAATAAAGGCATCAAGATGTTCATCGATCGCACTGATAAACAAATATTATTGCTGCAAATACCTGAACATGCTTTTAATTTGACTTGATCTTGTTTCCAGTGTTGCGTAAACAAGTTTACATTGCCTGTGCAAACAATCCGACCAATGATGACGCATGAGGTTGTGTGGTTTGTAGCAGGGTTCATTTAGTCTGGTGCAACCAGCATCAGAGTCGGGTGGAGCCAGGCTAGGGTTCATTACCTTGGTGACGTGAGTGGTCGCTGAGGTGACGTTTTCGGTAACCAGGATGGGCGAACCCGACGCCTCTCTGCCCAGACTGCCCACATGCACCTGCAAGACACACACGTGCACACACACATGCACGGACCTTACTAACAAGGGTACGGTTCAACAATGACTTTCTTCTTTCTTTCCATAAGGAACAGCTTGTCACACAGATTTGGACACGTTCCATATTGAATTACATTGCCTGCATCAAAGACCACTATAGCTTGTTCACATTTGTTGTCGTGCTATTTTTAATACAGCCTCGTTTCTTAGTTTGTCCTAAATTCTATCGCAATTCATAGACCAGTGTTTGAGAAAAGTACTAGTCTATTAATAGGACAAGGGGAGACATTTTTGTTTTGTTTTTGCACAGTGCGCATATTGCTAAGAGTGCAGCGTGTCGGCAGGCAGGTCCTCGGATCACAGTGGGAGAAGTAGGATTGTTTCCCCGGGGAGCAGAAAGAAAGCCGTGTGCCACAGTGGATGTGGGGATGGGGGGGAAGGGAAGGGTCAGCTGGTGTTCGCTCACCGGAGAGACGCTCTCTCTTGTGGAGTAGGGAACGTCTGCCATGCCGCTGATGCCATGGTCCTGAAACAGACAGACAGGTTGATGACCTGGCCAGGTCTGAACAGCCGCAGCACAAACACCATCATCGTTTCAAGTACAATGCAGTGAAAACACTTCCCGTTGGCGTAACTGGGGCGGCTTTAATGTAGTTCACCTGCTGGGACTCGAACCCAATGTCCCATGGAATGAGAGGCGGACATTTAGTGAGATAAAGCCCGAGCGCTAGTGTCTGTCGCTATAAGCATCCTTGAAATGTGAGTGCAGTATTAACTGCACATACCCGTAACATTTAGTAGACAACAGTGAATGTAATAAAGGCTGCTCTCTCGTGTCCAATCTATGGCCATATTGCATTGACGGCGTGCGTCCCTCTGCATCCAACACACAGCAAATTGGAGCTATGGCGCCGTCTACTGGCCTTGTCATGTATTCACAAAAGGAAACGGCATGTCATGACAGCAACCCCACAATTGAAAACGTCAGACACCTGTACGTAATCCCTGGCCTGATAGGCAGTGGTTTTCAAAGTGGGGGCCGCAAGGGGGCCCAGAGGACACTCACACATTACAGAAATTAATAGAGAGAACAAAAAAATAAACAAAAAACAAACAAAAAAATATATATATATATATTATTTTTAATTATTCTAGATCATTTTAGTAATAGTATTAGTAATTAGTAATAGTAATTAGTAATGGTAATTTTAATAATAGTATTTATTTCAACACAGAATTCAGAAAAATATACAGCATATCTTATTTACCCCTTCCTAATTGCCTGCCAGGAAAACTATAATTATTCACTAATTGTCAGTGTTGATCTGGTAACTGCATGAGCTCATGTTGTTCAACTCAACTGAAAAGAAAACAGTAATGTGAATGTTAAAATATTTGAAATATAAAATGACTCTTTATTGCATTAAGTTAAGGAAATGGGAAAGGTCTTTTAAAAACATTTCGCAAAAGGGGGGCCCCGGCCAGATGCTATTACTATTTGGGGGACCTTGGTGTGGAGATGTTTGGGAACCCCTGGGCTAGACTACCTGATCGGTGAACTCCACAATGGTTGTGGTAACCTCTGAACCGTTAGGCTGCATCTCGGTCCTGACGACGTCGGTCCTCCGTGCCGCGGGCGGGGCTGTGACGTCGCTGGCCTCTCTGCTCAGCATGCCGAAGGCAGGCATGCGGACGGCGTCTCTCGGCAGATGCTCCCGGTCCACCGACGACGACACCGGCACCGACCTCTTCGGTTTCTTGGGAACAACAGGCTTCAAGGAGAGAGGAGACGTTCTGGTTAGAAGTTATACTGGGCTTTTAAGGAACCCCAGTCAAATCAGTTTTATTTATCTTATATATATATATAACCATATACACAGTATATAGGGTTGGGATGTAATTTATTACAAATAACAGTAACTGTAACCAATTACAGGACTACTTTAAAGGTTTGCAGAAGTAGAATGCATAAAACAGCATTAAATAATTGAAATAAAGTCCTACTTTAATATAATCCCCTGGGCAACATAAGCGGCCACACAAAAAAGATTTGGTGCGCCAACGCACTAAATTGCTTTGGATGGCATTTCAAAGAACAATGTTTAGGCGTGAAGTAACCTAAAAGTAATGGAAAGTAATCAGATTACGTTACTAAATTCGGGTAATCAAAGTATGTTACTGATTATAATTTTAGTCTGGTAACTAGTAACTGTAGCGGATTACATTTAAAAAGTAACCTACCCAACCCTGTTCATATGTATGTATGTATGCATGTATCTATCTATCTATCTATCTATGTATATATGTATATGTATATACTGTATATATATATCCTCTCTGACAAGCGGGTATGTACCTGTACGTCCGAGCGCTTGACCTCTGGCCGGAGCTCATCAGCCTGGACGGTCTTGGCAGGAGGGGGGGAGCTTCTGCTGCTTGCTCCCCTACAGGGGGGCGCAGGTGCCTGGGGAGGAGGTGGTTCTGCGAGGGCCTGCTGCTGGTGGTGGTGGAGGAAGTCGATGCCCATGCAGAGGCCTCCGTCGGGGGACAGGTTCCGCTCGCCCAGCTCCGTCATGCCCCGGGAGAACTCCTCCATGCCTGTGTGGAGGTCCATGAGGACGGTGAAGTCCACCTCGGCCTCCAGGCTAGACGTGGAGCTGACGGTGATGCTGGAGCACTTGCGCTCGATGCCCAGGTGGGTTTCCTTCAGGTAGAGGGCGTCCTGGTCCAGGTCGTCCTCCGACACGGAGCCCAGGCGCCTCTCCCACGGCTCCCTCTACAGGGCGGGAGGGGGAATGACACAGCTATCCCACTGAATATTTTCAATCGTTGACTGAATATTTTTCATTTAATATTAGTATCTGAAGGCCAAATTATACCAGCAATTCCCAACCTTGGTCCTGGAGTACCCCTGCCCTGCATGTTATAGACGTCTCCCTGTTCCAACACACCTGAGTCAACTGAATGGGTCATTAGCAGCCTGAAAACGACCCATTCAGTTGAATCAGGGTTGGGACACACTGTATTACACTGAGCGTGCTATAAAAGCGTTAAACTACACAGCGTTGCCATCAACACCAACTTCACCACCAACTACGGTGAGAGATTGTTGGTGCTGGTATGCTCGTTCTATCACAGCGGGGCACTTCAATTGACTCTTGGACCGAGAACTCGAGACAAAACACACAGACACGGTTCCTGGCTGCGGTGTCAGCTCTGAAGCCGGTTGTTAAGGCCAACGCGCAAGCATTTTCTCCGCTTACAGGGATGGAGCTTTGAGCTTTGACACCTGAAAGCTTTACCAGGATATGCAGCCTATGCAACTATGTGGCTGTTAAGAAACCCTGGGTTTCTGTATATTTTGACAGCTTTTTTACGCACCTGCCCATCAAAATGACAGACAACGATAAGATCTACCACAAAAACTGGTTAGACATCTTTCTCAAGGAGGCTTAAGGCATACAACATACTTGCCGTGTACATACTTGTAGTGAGCGGGCCTTCGCCTATGGCGTGCACAGAACACGCCCGCCTCGAGCACTACATACTCTACGCAACCTGCATTTTGTGTCGTAGCAATCTTTCCCAAAATTAAAGGTGGCACTGTATGCAAATTTTTTTAGGAAATTGAGGAAGTTATGCAAGTTGTGCAAACTCCCGTCTTTTCCATTCTTTTGAGAATGTGCAGTATACATCTCCGTTAGATTATTACTTCTCAAGGAACACTGGATGTTTGGTGTTGCTTTCATGGAGAAAGCATTCGGTTCTATTCTGTTGGTCCGCCTGCTGTAGAAAAGCGTAGTTTGGAGTGTATACTACTTATTAAGCCTATCTAAATGATAAATCGTTCTTACTGTTCACCGTTTGTAAATAAAAAATGTGTCTACTAAATAACAACAATTTATTTTGTCTTTATAGTCGACTGGATATGTTAGGTTCACTCTCCGGCCACTGTCATGTGACCAGAGACACTGGCTCCAATCAGGAGTCGGTCCCCGGGCGCTGCACGGTGGCTGCCCACTGCTCCCTTGAGGGATGGGTTAAATGCAGAGGATGAATTTCGTTACATATGTGTGACAATAAAATAAAAGCTTTACCTTAACCTTTACGTCTACAATGGTTGTGTGAACATGCTTTCAGAATGTGAAAGGCATGACTGCGTACTCAAAAACAGGATACATATTAAACACTGACAGGTTCCAAATATGCCACTCCACTCCACATCACTTAGCAACACGCGCCACTCATATTAAATGCAACAAACGTCTTTTAAAGTAGTTCAAGAAAGTTCAACTAGTTAAGTGAAAAACTTGAAGTGAACATTCAGAACATTCAGTCCACTAAACGGCAACCTGTTTTTCCCCTGCGTCCCGATCGTGTGTTGCATTGGGGCGTGGCCACCAAATGTTTTCCACCTCGACACACCGTTTTACAACAACTCAACTCAATTAAAATCTATTCAAAGCTAAATCTGAAGTGTGGCCTTGGGGACGGTGTTGCCTAGCAACATCACTCCACAAAAGTTGAGAATTCCTCAACGTTGTTTGTGCAACTCTGCACCCGCGCAGAGTGACAAATTGCCTGTGGTTTGCCTCTGCGGGGGGTCTTGAGTCTGCTGCGTCGAGCGCCTGAAGGAAACAAGCGCCAACTAACAGCGAAATAAGAGGTGAAACCAATCTAGGTCGCGCAAGTCATCTTATTTTGACTTTGCATTATGGCATTTTACCCCTGCTTTTAGCTTGCGTTGTACCATGTAAAATATTGTGCTTGTAATATCTTGTTGTTTTATTACTATTTTCTACGGTTTCATCATTGTTTTTCTAAATTCTTAAGGTCCTATACAAATAAAGTGTATTATTTTTATTATTAAGCCATGTGGTTTTGTCCTTCACATGAGGAGAGGGCCAGAGATGTGACTCACTGATGCTTCGCTCAGTGACTCCTCGTGAATGGCAGGTGTGGGAGGCGTCTCCTGTGGATAAACGAAAGGTTGCCGGGTAATAAAACAAGGCAGGTGTCAGTGAACAACAGCAATAAACTTTATAATGTCACAGGAGTACAGACAAATACTGGTCTTTTCATTGTCACTCAAGTGGACACCCGTATTACTGTTAACTGCAGGTTAACTGTTTATAGCTAAACACATTTTTGTAAAATAATACATTTTTACTTAACTAAAATCTCATTTGTCATTTTATCTAAACTAATGTATTAAAATAATTATGATTATTTTGTGTATCTGTTTTGGTAAAACACAAATACTGTAGTATTCCCTAGTAGTTGGTGAACAGATTCTCCAAACCACAGGGTTTATGCAAACTCGAATATACATCCACTGGTAAACACCCAGAGATCCTAATGGCCTGGGGCTACTGTCAATAGCATGCACAAGCGTGATATAATCATGAATAAGTGCAATATTTATGCCATGCACTGTGGGGTTATAATCACCAGAAAATCCCTTCTTCAGAACTCACGTATTCATATTCGCAACCGTGCAGTGCACCATACTGTAATATGAATGCCCGAGCCCTCGGAGTGTCTGGCGTCCAACCCTCACAACACCCATTGACCTTCGACAGAGGTGTCTAGCGCATTTGAATGCGTGGTTCAAATGTCAGCCACTTGCAGAATGGTGTCTACTAATACATTCACCAATATAACAATGGCGGGAAATGTGTCTGACTCTTTGCAACACTGCGCTGCGTGGCAAAGGAAAAAGCTAGCGTTGCTGTAGCGTAGTCTAGGTGACAGGTCAGGGGAGCAGCTCAAGCTGAAGCAATGGAGCCCGCAAGGTTCTGAAATGGCAGGGCGGATGTCAGAGAGGGAGCCAAACCGATGACCTCTCCTGATCATGAGATTGTCATACACAGCCATACGGGTTTTGGGGAATGTGTGTGCACAGAATTATTATTATTATTATTATTATTTTTAAATTGTTATGGTAAAAAAACAAAACAAGGGTTGAGCGATCGCCTGAAGCTCATGCAATGCTTTAGTTTATCCGATGATTGGTTAACTTTAACGGGTTAGCAGTCACATGGTTTACCGCTTGCTTCCTCTTGGGTGCTTCATGGCTGGTGCCCATGTGGTGGATGTGGCTGGTGTCCATAGCGACCGGCCGACCACAGGTGCTGGCAGCCTCTCTGGACCACGGGGTCTTCAGAGGAAGGCTTCGTGGGGGCGCTGTTGCCCAGTACTTATTGAAGACATTTTCTGGGTGGCATGATCCATAGTGGTCTTCATGCAGTAGCATTCTGCCACTTGCATGCTGGTGTTCCAACCCCGCGATGTCCCTCAGACCCAGGTGCTCCCACTGGTGCAGTGGCTGTGGAGTTAGCGTTGAGGCCTCAGCACTGAGTTCGCTGGCTGGCGGTTTACGCCCGGCCCTCGCTGCTGCAGCAGACTGCACTGCAGCGACATCATCCACTCCCAAGGCAGCTTCACGGGAGCCCTCCTCCGTTGAGTTCATCATCTGCATGTCTGCGCCAAAGACACCTCCTTCAGCATTAGCTCCTGTGCGTGCCTGAGAGTTTTCGACACCTTTGTTTCCTTTATTCAAAGACTTTTTGGATCTTTGCGGTTTGAGAGGAACTACTCTGGTGGCTTCGGAGTGGGGTATCACAGTTTCGTGGCAATCTTTTGCTCTTTCGGCATATCGACCATTTGTCTTGCCATCTTCAGATTGCTTCCCGTTAGAATCATTTCGGTCGCCATTGCCCGCATGGGACGATCCCTCCATGCCTGCAAGGTCATGTTTCTTCGGTCTTCCTTTATTGAAGTTGCCTCGATACTCAAATGATTCATGATCCGCCTTTGGTTTGGGATATGTTGTTTCTTCTAGTGGAGGCCTGTAACCATTCTCATGTACCCGCCTCTTACTGAACGCTGCCTTGCGTGAAGTGCCGTTTCTTGCTACAGCTCCGTCCAGGATCTGTGTGACCTTGTGGCCATCGAACTGCTTGGATCCTGTTGCCGTGGGATCTGTTGGATAATCTGGGCATGTTGATCCATCTGTTTTAGACATCAATGGATCCCGAAATGCTAAAATGTTGTTCATACTGTTTTCTTTTCCACTGTGACTACCAACGGATTCATTGTGTGTCACTGCCAAGAGGTCTCTACCTATTATATCCCCGCCTGGGTGCTGTGTATTGAAAAAACCCTTTTCCAGTTTAGAATAAATATCCAGGGCTCCACCGTAAACATCTTGGCGGTCATTCAATTTGGCATCACCAGTCGCCTATGTCGACATAGAGTAAACAGTTGCATTAGCCTAGCTTTATAGCTTCATCTAAAATATTGATATGCTTGTGTAGATATTAATTGGGGCAGCAATCAGTATTCAAAGCGGACCCATTCGTTTACCTTTGAATATTTGTTGGTTTAATTCATGTGCAATACTTTTATCATGGTTGTGAGAGTGAATTGGGAGAGAATGTACAAAGTGACACCAAAGACTGATCAAACATAACAAGGCCGTGATATTACAGAAGCAACATGCCCTTCTGACGCTGCGACAACTACAACCGATACAGATACGGGGGGGGAGAGGGGAAGCACGTCTTACCACCTTCCTCTCGGGAGTTCCTCCGGGCGGGGTGGTGGATGAGAGCCTCTTCTCCCTCTGGCCCAGCTTGCTATTGGGCTGCCTCAGTGCTCTCTTCAGCTCGTTGATGCTGGCCTGGTGCTTCTGCAGGACGTCCTCCGTCTTGTCCAGGAACTGCTGCCCGCACATCAGAGGAGGCACAAGGGATGACATCACTTACACTAAGACGTGCACCCCCCTCCCCCATCGCACCAACCACCCCGCACCCCCAATGCCACACACCCTACCGCCAGTGGTACCGGGTGAGCGATTTTGTGCAGTTTTGGCTCCTCCTAGTGGAGGCAGTGTTAAAGGGGGCTGGGGGGAGGAGGGGGGTGAAGCTTTCATCTAGCAAGGCAGATGGTATTCTTGCGAGATTGCGGCAACGTGGGAATTCCATCTTGAATTCAGGCTTTTGCTCTTTTGGCCGAACCACTGGTGGCTCTTATCGATCGGCGTTGGGGATTACGGCTACTTAGAGGATTACTGCTGTAGTTTAGGCGTGACGTCAGCCTGTGATAGACAGGTGTTACATCAAATCGCCTGCCAATGTTTCTTTTTTTGCACAAACATTTTCCAAGGATGACTTCTGAAATGGTTCTGTCGGGTTTAGAAACAGCAGGTTAAAAAAGTCTTACACACCCATGCAAGTGGGTCGAGTATGTGCGTGTAGATTGTCCAATTGTGTTCGCCGCGCGCACACTGAAGCACACACTGCACACAATCTACACACACTACCACTTTAAACTGGTCTTTGAAGTTTAAAGTGAGTGTCTCCTGAGAGCGTCTGCTGGGAGTTGAAGACTGTTTTCCCACATGTCACATTTCTTGACAGTGCCAGATGAGAACAACACTATAACGCTTCACTACCGGATGAGGACATATACCCCTCCTCTTCCCTGCTTTCTCCATGTCTCACTTTTGAAGTAAACGTATTCTACTGACTGAGATTCACACTCACAAACCCTGGCTAAAGGCTACAGCTCTATTAAAGGAGTGATTCACATCACTCGATGCCTCAGTCCCTATGGAGCAGTTATCTGATTAGAGATCGTCACATTGCAGAGATTGAATGTTAATTAAGTCTTTACTATACATTTTCCTGGAGCTGTTTGATGTTGCTGTGGTGTTTTACCACACTTGACTACCGTCTTTATTGTAATAAAGTACATCAGCACAGATTTATGATGAATTAGGTTTGTGCTTGGCTTTGTACCCTGGTCGGCAATGTCAGGAAGCTGTTATGAAACGGGAGCATCGTGATCATTTAGTTATGCATTCATGTGGAATCTAACCATAGGTACCACAGCTTACCACAATATTTAACAATCAAATACAAATTGAGGGCATGCATTTGTTTATGTTGTTTTAAAGGGATACTCCTCAATTGCGCCCCCCCCCCCTTCCCAGCTCCAGCAGCTAATGTAGGCAACAGGGGAGGAGCAAGGACTGATGCTCTCTGGTGTCAACCAGAGCCATGTAGAGAGAGAGAGACATGTCAACTCCATTCACTCCAATGGACCGTTTAAAAAAAAAATGTTATAGCAGTGGCGGATTCCGGACCCTCAAAACTGTTCCCGGAAGTTAGCCGCAAATACAAAAAAGTATCCTATAATTTATATCTTAAATGTAAATCGAAGCATTTAATGACTACTAATTACCAAAAATTGCAGTTATGTATGTGTTTATCGATCCAAATTTCCCACCAAGCACTTCTTGCATCTCCATGAACCATGTGACCGAAATTTCGAACTTACGTTGGCGCGACTCTCTCTTCTACATGGCTCTGGTTTCAACCGCACGGGTTATTCCAAACACAAATTGAAGAGTGTCCCTTTAAGCAATACACGACATAACACGCCTGGCAATGGACAGACAGCAGAGGTCAGGCAGAGGTCAGGCAGAGGTCAGGCAATACCTCCTGTTTGAGCCGAGGGAGGGCCAGATCCTTGTCCAACAGATGGGGTAGCCGGGAGGGTGGGGGCAGGTAAGATGTGAGCGGGGTGGGGGAGGGGGGTCGTAAGCCAAGCAGGTGGTTGAGGATCGGGTGGGGTGAAAGGGCGATGGTGGGGGGGTTAGGACAGACGTGTGCAGAGACAAAGAGGGATGCAGGTGAGAAACAGACTCTACATCTGCTCCGGTAAGCAAACACAAGTGGCCCTGAACGTTCATCTGATTATTAGATAACCTTAAAATCAGGCTTTGTCGCGCTTGCTAGCTTGCTTGCTAGCTTGCTTGGTGCTTGGTAGCTTGATGCTTGATAGCTTGCTAGCTTGCTAGCTTGCTTGGTAGCTTAGTGCTTGATAGCTTGCTAGTTTGCTTGGTAGCTTGCTTGGTAGCTTGGTGCTTGATAGCTTGCTAGCTAGCTTGTTTGGTAGCTTGGTACTTCCTAGCTTGCTAGTTTCCTTGGTGCTTGCTAGCTTGCTAGTTTGCTTGGTGCTTGCTAGCTTGCTAACTACCAGCTAAAATCAAAGAAAACTCCCTCAGAAGCTCAGCCCCACACATATTGGTAACGCATTGCGAAGCCAAAGGCATTGTTGCTGTGAGCGGTGTTTGCCACTTTGTGTTCCTATTTATAATTACCTTACAACAGCTGACTACCTTTAGAGTTACAACCTTGAGTCTCTCCACTTAGCTAGTACCCTAGTATTGTCGGTAAATGCTAAACGCCAAAAGATCAACTACAGTACGCCTGTTTGCAATAGAAGTGTCGCTATCCACATGAACGTGGCACCTGATTGACGCTGGATAATTAATTTTCATTTTAGTTATTGTCATGTAATTGCACGGTAGCCTATCCATCTGTAAACTGTAGCTCACTGGGCACAGTTGTACATCACAGTAGCCCAGCCAGCTTCAAGAAGTGTAAATGAGCACATTAAACAGCAAGGAAAGAAACAAACCGACTTCCGAGTAATGGGTTTTATAAACATCACTTCTGCACCATCTGCTAAACAACAATGAATCCCTGTGATAACAATGTGCTCACAACCAATCCAATACAAACAAACCATTGAACGACTGGTGACTATTAAATGAAGCTTATCCTACTGTGGCACTATAATTCACCCTGGATAACAGCATCACATTAATGGCATGTTAATGAACACATGTAAATCTTAACTTCCAGTGGGCTGACTTGCAAAGAACCAACAGCGTAATGCACAGCAAATGTCCACAGCACCTAAAAACTGCCTCTCAGAGCTCCATCATCTGAGATGTGCAGGGTATTTACTAACATGGTGAGACCATACATTTCGAGAGCTCCATTTTCATTTTGCTTGTCAGTCTGGAAGCCCTCAATACAAAAGTGTTTGTCAGCCGTTTAGAAAACAATAAGGCCAATCAACGGCTGGTTAAAGTTTTTCCAAATATCCCAACATCAGGTTACGCCGTACACTTCCATTACCAATGGTGCTCTAGATTATTTTAAACATTCTGATTGGGTGAGATAAAGGTAGATAATCCAATCGGGAAGTTAGACTGAAATGTATTAGCTCCCCTTTATTTATGACAAACGCTTTTGAATTGAGGGGTTCCACGCGGTACCTCGTGAGATCAGAATGGTATCTCGAGGCCAGCTAACACACGTATTGCCGTGTGTCCATGCACAGAAGCATGACGACGGCGTCAAGGAAAGCTTGATGGATGTCATAACAATATGACAGGCGGACGTAACATTCCCCGCTAACGCAGAACGACTGAGCGTTGACAAGGACGGCAGGCCGTGCTGTGCAAACACAGTATCGTGCAGAAACATCCACGGCCATAACCAGACGCACGTGCACTGACGCTCGCGCGCGCACAGACAGACAGACAGACAGACAGACAAACGAACAGACGCCGGCGTCCGTGACCAAAATACCTCCGGCTTTGTGTCTCCCTCACCCTGCCAGAGAGAGAGAGAGAGAGGAGGCGGAGAGCAGGGAGGAAACAGAGGAGCAGAGAGAGAACGTTAGGCAGCCGCGCTTAACACCCCAGCAGGGAGGAGGAGGAGCAGGAGGAGGAGGAGGAGGAGGAGGTAAAACGTTTTTATGTTTTATTGATTGAAGAAGAAGAAGAAAATGAGAAGAAGAAGAAGAAGAAGAAGAAGAAGAATAAGAAGACTGTTAGCAGAGGAGGATGCTGGGTAAAACTTGTATTTTTAAGTAAATAAAAACGAAAGAGAAGGAAGGGGGAAAGAGGTCCTGTTAGATTTGGGCAGATTAAAGGAACAGCGAAGGAAGGGAAGGGGCTTTGGGTCCCGTCCCCACACTGGGTAGTCTTGGGAGGGACGCAGAGGCGAGCGGTGAGGCGGGGCAGGCTGGGAGTCAGGCCGAGCAAATGGGAACAGGGATTACCTCCTCAAATGAAATGAAAGGCAGGAGACAGAGCGATGTGTGTTAGTGAGGCCTTGGTTTGTTGGCATCACGTGTGTCTGTGCCAACTAGGTTTCACACACTGGCAGTTGGAACAGGCCGGCTTGGACATAAGTCCATTTCACCTCCTAATTAGAACGTTATCTGATATGCCGGGTTGAATGAAGGTTAAATATGAATACAAAGATACATGATATACGTGTTAGAGTGACAATTTTACACGGATAAGACATCGAGTCAAATTTATTGTGTGTGTCAAATGCTGCAATTGTAAATGTGTGTGTGTGAAAAAATGTAATAAAACCTATTCTGCTCTTATGTATTTAGCACTTTAGTTTTAGGCACTTAGTATTCAGGCCATTAGGAACTTTGTTTGATGATTGAATTACATATTGACATGCTGGTAGACACATGACAAGAAGCTCTAACTATTCTGATATAATATTGGTTGCTTACTATTGCTTGTGATTGTGTATGACTGTCCAACTGTTGACAAATGTACGTCTGCCATTTAAATATAAATGTGTGTGTGTGAGTGAGTGTCTTCTTCTCTCCTCCTCCTGTACCTTGAGCTCCAACATCTTGGTCTGCGTAGAGCCCCGGTCCTGCTCCTGCTCTTGCTCAAACTCCTGGTCTGGGTACTGCTCCTGGTAGTGGTAGTGGTCGTGCTCCAGGTCCAGACTGCCTTCCTGGTCTAGGTCCTCCCGGGACATGAACTGGGTGCGCTCACTGGAGCTTCTCTGGGACAACTGGTCCATGCTGTCGCCTAGCGCCGACGCTAGGACGAGGAGGGGGGAACGAGGGAGAGAGAGAGAGCGAGAGAGAGAGAGAACATTACCACAGTCTGGCCACACGGCAGCCATCTTGGTAACGCCTCATGGCAGTTGCTGTGGGCGAATGATACCATGATACCCCTTTCCATGGTCACCAGGACATTACAGTATAGTGTAGATTTAAAAAACACTTACACTGCACCTAAACATGGCACATTGTCTCTCTCTTAGAGGTAGAGTTAATGGGAGGACATACACGTATTTCCCCAGTATGGATAAGTAAACAGCTACCTTTTTTGGATTGACGTGGTTTCAGGTAATGCATGGGCACAGTATATTCAGCTGCCTGGTTGCTACAGCACGTATGCTCAAGAAAAATGCCCTCGTTGGTGACGTACGGCGCCACGCCCACTTTCACCACCCACTCTCACTCCCATAGAGATTAATTATTATTACACTGCTCATTCTTGGTTGGTATTCATTTCCTCTCACCTCCATCCACGCTCCGCGGGAGCAGGTACCGCTTGCTGACGGAGCGCTCGAACTGGGGGGCGGGCCGGTCGATCAGGGAGCTGGCCTGCCTGGTTTGGGCCTGGGTCCGGCCGCTGTAGCGGAACTTGGAACCGATCACCAGGAACCCCTTGGGGGGCGGCTCCGGGGACACCAGCCTGCAGACACACCATTATGTACCGTGCACACTCTCAGAAAAGAAAAGTACAAAAAAGGCCCAATAGCGGTAGTAATGCTTATCACTGGAGTGGTACCCTAAAAGTAGAAACGAAAGAAAAAAGATACAAACATGGGTTTTTACTTGTAAAAGGTACTTAGTACCCCATGGGAACATAAATGTATTATGAAGGTATATTTATATAATTTATTTATGAGTGAATGGCATAATTAAACCATACACTCAGAAAAGAATGTCTTCATCAATGTGTTGGTATTCTTTTGACCACTAGGTGGCGTATGGGTTGTAGAACAGCATCTACAGCCATACACAAGCCCTTGTTTATAATTTACTAGTTGAATTGGCAAATTAGTTATTAGTAGAGCTTACAAGCAAGAAATCGTCTCTTGGTTTTAGTACACTACATTTTATCAAACAATCATTCTGGGATTTTGAGTAGCAGTCACCTCACGCATGCTAGCAAGTTAATAGCCAGAATGGGGATAAGACCTGGGACCAGGTCTTATCCCCATGTGGCATCTATTAGTATTGCATTGGACTGACCATTACACAATTTAATGAATTCATACAATTTGTTCGTTTTTGCTTGCCTTGTGATACTGAACATTGCATTATATTTGCTGATTATTGTTGACCTATCGTTACCTACTGCATCTTAAGGTTGGAATCCTCTTTCTGTAGTCCTTTCCCAAGGCATCTTTTACCCACATGGGTTGTACGGGAGGTTTTCCTTGCCCGGGTGTCATTTGTTTCATGTGAAATGTGGGCCAGTGCAGCCCATTGAGACCGTAATGCGATTAAGGGCTATATAAATAAACCTAACTTGACTTGACTTCAAGTGAAATAGAAAGCCACTAGTTGAACGTGTGTCTGTGCCAGCTTATTGCTATGCCGTGTGGTGTAAATTGATGCTTGTAGGTGCATGCTAGCTGTTGCTCACCCACCGCCAACCCTGATAGATCTATAATGTGAATGTATGTACTGTGCAAATATATGTACTGTGCTATGGCTAAATGCAATTTCCCACCTGATTAGAAGATCATGAACTGCAAATGTTCTGCATTGGGAGTACATACAGTACAGGACAGCACAGCACAGTATGGCAGAAGCATTCATCACCAAAATAACGAATGTATTGCCGTTCTGTTCCATTAAAAGGACATTAGTGTTAATATACGAGTTGATCTGTTACTGAGCAGTACATGTGTCCTCTAGCTAATCATTCTCCCAACCTCCCGGTTCATTCATCTTCAGCTGAAGACCACATGGAGACAGAAACGATTATAGATGCGCGCCGTGTGGCAATACAGCCAGTCGAAGGGCACATCTACTGTGAGCTATGCCGTGCAGCGGGCCATGCGGTGTGCGCCAAGAACCCCTGTGCGTGTGTGCGCGTGGTGTCACCGTGTCCTACCTGAAGAAGGTGTGGTGCTCAATGCAGACCTTCCACAAGCGCTTAGAGGCCCGGTGGTTAGGCAGCTTAAAGCCTATAGTGCTCTCAAACTGTTCATACTGTGAGGAAGAGGAGGAGGGGGGGGTGGAGAGAGGGAGGGAGGGGGGGGAGGAGAGGAAGAGGGAGGGGGGGGGAGGAGAAAAGGAACGGCGAGTGAAGGAGTGCAGTGGTAGGAGAACGGTTGCTACGACGGGGGGTGGATTGTGTTTACGCTGCCGAGATGGAAAATCAATGCAGCCTTTCAGTTGACTAGTAGATAGATACACATTGTCATGCTGTCCGGTGACATTTCAGCCATGCCGGGTTGAGTTTAGTCTCCACCAAGGAGTCAATATGCTGAATAAGCCATCCTAATCAATAGGTTATTGTGAAATTGGGAGGTGTGGCCGTTTTTGAACACTGACACTGTATTTCAGTCAGGTTTGAGTACACTTTGGCCTCTCATGAGAAATCAATTGAAATAATAATCAATAATGGTCATTGATGAGACACTAGAAACATCCCATATTAAGTGGTTTGATTGGCGGCGCTGATTGCATGCACAGAACGGTCATCAGTTTAACACTGTATTCATCACACTGACTGACACACACCCTAATGATTTGAGTCAATGCAAGACCAAGCATAATGTAAAACTAAGACGTTGACAAAAATGAATGAAAGCCTATTTTTATGACATGGCAATGAATACTTTTGCTTCCTCGTTCTATTTTTTTTTCCACAAATACCCAATCCCCCTTATCTTTAAAACAGTATCTCAAATATAGCTGAAAATCATGTTTGCAAGACAGAAAGCAAAATGTGTTTCTTATCTGTTTCCATGGTATTTGCCTTAGATAAAGCTTAAAACTCAGTGGCAACACTTTGATCAACCTGCGAAAGGTTCATCTAAGCTGCTTGAAACCTTGGAATTGCACAAGTAACGTGTGCTTCTATGCACATCACCCTTCCTTGCAATTGTCTCAGGTTTACAAGGATGATCGTCAGGAGCTGTTAAGTGGGCATGGGCTCAAAAGGATTGTGCACAGATCTGCTGTGCGTTGAGCAAGATGGCAAAGCTAGACAACGACAAAGATGGTATCTGCGTAGAGTACCTCTCCCGGGCGTATTTTGATGTAGAAGTTGCTCCTCTTGTAGGAGATCTTGAGGATCTTTGGCCAGGCAAAACGGTTGATCCTGAGACGGTCTCTGTAGATTAACAAACCGTTGGCACTGACACCCAACATGATGTCAATGCCTTCTGAATCCTGGTAGCCACAGACGGAGCCTTTATTAGTAATTATTAAGTTATAGTGTATTAATATAAGCAATTATTGTGGAGACTCGTGCAGTAAAGATGAACGAATATGATTACTGATGATTTGTAAACTGAACAAGTCATTTAACAAAGTGAAATGTAATATTAATGTGCAGCTAATACTTCAAATATTCCAAACTACTGGAGGACCAGGCGTGTATTATTTTCACCTTGGCATGGTGCAGGTCTACTCCATACATGGAGAGCTTCTTGGCATTTTCTAGAAAGTTCACCTCAGCCTCTGCTGGACTCATGCCCCTGCGGGACAAATGTCACAGGAGATCTCAATCGTCACCTAATTTACCGATTTCCTCGCACAGCTAATGCTAGGCTTCTTTGCCTTTGTGATCATGACATTTTATGTAGTACAATTGACAATGTTATTCTTTCAACTAGGCTCTTTGCTTGTAGTTAAGCTGTTATCAATTTTTTTGAGGATTGAATGATGTTGTGAAATTAATAACTAAGAAAGCCCTGGTGGAAAGCTTTTGACATTAAAACTGAATTATTATAACATGGTTGGGCCTGGTTAGTACTTGGACTATATAGTCCCCTGGGTCTATTATAATTATTGTGATGTTGGGGCTTGATAATAGGACTGTTGACTGTTGCTTCAGGTGTGTGTATGTTATGTATACTCTTTTTAGTTTCATATATTTATTTACTATTTATTTTTGTAATGTCTTGTACAGTAGTGTTGTTGGCCATGTATTGCTTCATCTGGGCTTTGAAGAATCCAAACATCTGTCTGTCTGTTTGTCTGTCTGTCTGTCTGTCTGTCTATTATTTTAATTGGGGTAGTTAATTGCTATGGTGCTTGACTCCCAGCTGGAAGGTTATAGGTTTTAGCCGCAGAGTTGCCCAACTCTACCTGTATACATCCTTGAGCAGGAAGCCTGAAGCTCCTGTTTCTCCAGTAATTTTACACTTCTTAACACTGGAACAGCCAAGAATCTCTGTATACCTAAAATCGCCAACGGGTAAAATGTACCCGTGCGCACAGATACTGTGTTTCTAGTCTCAAAAAGTACTCTGTCATTGTATTAATTGTCTTCTAAAATAAGTTAGACACCACCCTCTGACCTGTAGGTGCGGTGGAGCTCCATCACCCTCTCCTCCAGCTCGCGCGTCTGGTTTGGCGCGAAGCGGAAGTCGGCGACGTAGTCGGGGCCGTGCTCCTCGGCCTCGTGGTCGCCCAGCTCCGCCTGCACGGTGTAGGAGCCCAGCAGGGCGTGGGTCACAAAGGAGCAGGGCAGGCGGCCTGACAGGATGTCGTCCCGCAGCTGCAGGCAGAGGTAATACCTGGACACGCCACCCGGGGGGGGGGGGGGGGGGGGGGGGGTGGGGGGGGGAGGGGAGGGTGGGGGGACGAGACATGGCTAGAGCGTTGTTGGGCAGAAGCAGAGCCATGTAGAAGAGAGAGTCACGCCAACTCCGTTCACACCAATGGATCGTTTGGAGAGAAATGGCGGATCGTGGAGCCTCAAAACAGTTCCCGAAAGTAAGCCGCAAACACTAAAAGTACACTATAAATGATTTTATCAATGTAAATCGATGCATTTATTGACTACTAATTATTAAAAATTGCAGTTATGTATCTGTATTCATCGGTTTACCCGAGCACTTCCTGGAACTGTTCTGTGTTTACATGAACCATGTGACCGTTAAAACTGTGGAACCTCCATTGGCGCAAATCGCTTGTTGGTGTCAGGTGATCGAGAAATCCCCGGGGGTTCAAACCCTGCTAACTCCTGCCCTGGGTGTCGTGTGCTAGCCTCGCAAGATCAAGGTCTCGCAATGCTAGCACTTCGATGCTTCAGTTTAACTTACCGATCAGCGTCGTGTTGATAGCTATATGGGCGTGGTTTAGGTGTGGGGCGTGTGCGGACAGCGAGAATGACCAGATGGTTCATCCAATCAACTGCCAAGAATGTTTAGAAAGTGCCTGCCCTTTTTAAACAGTTTTGACGGATGACGTGTGACTTAACAGTCCATCTGGCACGTCAGGTTATTGAAGTGTCCCCCTGAGCAAGCAAGACTCCCGTTGGCCGGACAACACTTTGCATGGTTCACACCACTATGAGTGTATTGTGTGTGTGTGTGTGCGTGAGTGTGTGTGTGTGTGTGTGTGTGTGCGTGTGTGTGCGTCTGTGTGCGTGTGTATGCGTGTGTGTGTGTGTGCGTGCATGTGTGTTTGTGTGTGTGTGTGCATGCGTGAGTGTGTGCGTGTGCGTGTGTATTCATGTGTGTGCACGTGTGTGCATGTGTGTGTGTGCGTGTGCGTGCGTGTGTATGCGTGTGTGTGTGCATGTGTGCGTGTGTGCATCTGTATGTGTGCGTGTGTGTGCGTGCAAGTGCGTGTGCGTGTGTGCGTGCGTGCGTGTGTATGCGTGTGTGTGTGCGTGTGTTTGTGTGTGCATGTGTGTGTGTGTGCGTGTGTAAGCAACCATTAGCATTTGTAACCCTTGTTACTATATAGTAATAGGGATATGAATATTATATTTGATCTAATAGTTGTAAGCCAGAGAATTGAGCAGTCAATAAAAGAGAATATTGCACTGGGATGAGCATTTAAACAAATTTGTATTCATTACAGTTATTTTACAAATTACAGATTGTATGAAAAATAATAAAATAAAATAATAAAGTGCGCACATAAAATAAATCCCTTCCTGATTTAGTTCAGTTCTTTCTTATTCAACTTGTTTTGTTGACATGAATCTAGTCTTTATGTTGGGCCCTTTTTGAGGTTGTACCGGTATTGTCCTACCGCCGTGATGAATGGAAGGAAGCGATCCTGGGTAAATAGCTCGCCACCCAGCCAACCGGACTGGGAATCTATATTTCTCAGAATCTGAAGACGTCTGGAACAAGTTGGTCCGTATTCCTCAAGTCTCCAACCTGACTATTTACTATATTTCAAAGCATTTTCTTTGAGATAATGTAGATTCAGGCACAATTCTTTATCAGTCATAGACGCAGCCTCCTGCATACAAGCACGAGTTCCAAAAGGCAGAGAAAAGACGGAAATCCCAAGGTGAAACTACCGGAGCATAGCTGATAGCTGATAGGGTCAGTTTCACGGAATTCACCTATTGGCTGCTTTGTATGTCTATTACAATTAACCTAAGAAATAAAAGTTAACCCTTAATGGTGACTTGAACAGTTTGATAGTATAAAGATGGTATCACCTTACTAACATTTTAAATAAATCAAAAGGAATGTTTCAAAGTAAAAGTGTTATTAAGCCTGGGCTACACATTCAATACTCATATTACATACCTACTGTATATTTTTAGTTTCTATGGTTATATTGAAAAAGTGATAAGATGAAAGAGGATGCAGGTGACTTTTGGCTTACCTGGTGATGTCTTCAATCAGTATAGATGGGTCAGGAGGATAGAATTTGACAGAAAATCCCAAACTCCAGTTGGCAACTGGGAAAAGGCAGTACGCGCACACACATACACACACATACACACACACACACACACACACACACACACACACACACACACACACACACACATGGGTTAGGTTGAGTGAAAGGCACTGTTTGCTTTCATTCTGTCTGTCTGTCTGTCTGTCTGTCTGTCTATCTTTTGGATCGATGCTTGAGATGTGGTTCACACACTTTCTGATTGGTTGGTAGGGGTAACCGATTCCGTTAAGAAAAGGCAGTCTTTTAGGAGGCATCTAACTAGGAGTCATTGGCATCTAAGAGGCATATGCCAATAGAAGTATAATACTTTACTTGGTTGCAATGCAACCAAGCTTATTTCTCCTCCGAGTTAATGTTAAGGAGAAGTACAAATCTATACGCCCATTTCATTGTAGTGACCAAGGAAGGTATGTGTATGAGCGTATCTGTGTGTGTGTGTGTGTGTGTGTGTGTGTGTGTGTGTGTGTGTGTGTGTGTGTGTGTGTGTGTGTGTGTGTTTGGTATT